>JASGAT010393787.1:14604-27097 GCA_030220025.1 Chelon auratus | reverse complement strand
TGGCGAGCCCGTGGGGAATCACTGCTGCTGCTCTGTTGTCACCCTGCAAGCCATTTATCAACAGAGCCTGCAGAGGGCAATGCAGCACCGGCGATCTCCCCCGGACGAGGCGACTGGGAATGCTGTGACACTATTAACGGCCGCGAGCCTCGCTGTTTATGTGGAGTGAATGGCATCTTTTTAGTTTGGTCTGAGCTCGGGGATGACGTGTTTGGTTTTCAACAAAAGAGCGCCGGGCTTTTTCTAATGTGACGGCTCATTGCGTAACCAAGCAGGGGAAAGAAAGTGGAATCATAAGAGGAGCAGATATATATGTCACAGAAAAAAATAAAAATAACAGCTGTGTTTATGTTAGAGACGTCTAGATCAGACAGGGTCAGGCCTTATTAACCTCTCATATCACACTATGGGTAAATATCAGCTGATCGGAGGTGCCCAACATACAATATTGATCTGAGGCCACTTCATACAAAGCAATGTGGGCTTCTGACCCCTTTGCAAGCAATCAAAGTGTTGTTTTTTTCATTCCTCAATAGCAGAAACTAATGTTTTTGGTCTAATCTTGCAGCTCTTTGCAGCCACCAAAGCTTGCTTTAAGTGTAATAACGTGGTTTAAATTAATTTAGGTGGACAAATAATCATAAAAGTTGGATTCATACGATATAAGCAAGAATATCTTCTGTTGTAATAGGTCCATATGGTTTAAATCAGGCTGAGCAGTTCTGAAATTTGGCCCTTAATCTTTTTAAACTCTCAAATGTGCTCTGTTCCTTGGTTTTAAAGATGCCACTCTCTGCTTCGGTCTCGATTACGCAAAAGCAATCTAGCGCCCCTTCGTCCGCAAATTCCCTCGGCTGTGCTAACGGCGGACCTGCTTCGGTGTCTCATCGTGATATCATTTCTGATCCGACGCTCGTCTGAAACTATGGACTGTCGGTCGACTCGTTCCCCCTCGCAATATCTGCTTAGCGCCACGCTGCTGGCACACCTGGCGCGGGCGCACCTGGCGCGGGCGCAACGCGAGGCTTCGGCGAGGTCAGCGAGATAAAGAAGCTGGGGTTAACGAACGGCAGAAGGAGATGCAGGAGAGGTAGAGATTAGAAGGATGGGGGAGAGAATAAGAAAAAGCAGATAAGGGATAATGAGGTGTTGGAGCAATGGAGGATAGAGGAGGACAATATGGGTGGAATTAAAGGCGGAGATAAAGAGGGAAGGTGCAGTATCTGTGGAGTAAGAGGGCGAGGCCTTTGAGTGACGGGACGATGTGAGGGCGAGGACGCGAGCACGGCTTTGTCTCAGCCAGAAACACTTTCCTTTTCAAGAGAGCTAACGTCAGCAGTCAAATCTGACCGACGGATGATTGACTGTCAGGACTGACGGCAACGCTCCCCACACCTGACTGCATGAATGCTCTGATTGGCTTCAGGGCTTTTAAAAGCAAAAAAACAAAAAAAGAGTCAAATTAATTCCCTTTCACTCCTACTCACAGAGTTAATAAACTGCTAAAGGGAAGCTTTTAGGGCTCCGCAGTTCAGAAGTTATGATAATAAACCATCTTTGTAGATTTCCATTCATAGTTTGAGATGTAGTTTAATGGAGAATTAGTGCCGCCGTCTGTTGTTTATACGGACAAACCTGATATTGTTTCGCCTCAACTTTGCGTTAGTCGCTTGGCCTCCCACCAGGAGCCGCTGTCCTGTCGGCGGGTCGATCTCAGTGTCATTTAATCTAATAATGCCTGCTGCTTACTCCACTGTCCACGTTGTCGTGCCAACAGGATTACTGTAAGCTCTCTTGATAACCACCCCACCGTCTCTCTCGCTCTCTCTCTCTCTCTCTCTGACTCTCACGAGGTTTTGTGCATTTGCAGAGTCCGTCCTTCCCGGCGAAAAGGAGGTCAGGTGTGCACCGGACGTCCACCCGGATAACAACCTCCACATGTGTTGTGCTATTTCAGTTCTATAATGTAAATCTGCTCGCTCTTGTTTTTATCCGGTTAAAGGTCAAGAGGTTGCGCGCCGCCGAGGCAAACTTATTCCTCGAAAGGATTCACAGTTTTCTGCAAAGTTGATTCAAGTTTGCGCTCGTGATGAGATAAGCCCATCACGCCCATTAGTCCGACACCGCCAGCTGTCGTGCAAACCTCGATTTTGCCTCCTAAATATATCGGCAGATTGCGGGGGTTCACTCTCCATTGCGTCTCCGCGTTTAATACCGGGCCTCAACAGGTCGTCCGTGCTGCACAGATTTAATTAAAGCACATCTGTGGACGCCTCAATATGCGCCGTATTCTCACCTCGAGACGTAAAGGAAAGGATTGTTTTAGACACCCAACAGAGCTGCTGATTAGAGAGGGTGTCTTACAGGAATCAAGGGCGTTTTATGGAGGTGAGAAAACGCTGCCATGTGTCTGTGTATGATGATGACACGAAGAAGCGAGCGTCCTTCCGGGTGTACGTACTCATCTCCGTCTAACCTGCCTTTAAACGTGCAAGCGTGCACGCAAGTGAGATTAATCTAAAGTGTGACTTTTACAGGAGATACCGGTGTCGGTGAAGGTCTGAGTCGGGCTGTAATTACTTGCTAGCAGACGGTGGAGGATAGGAAAGCCTAAAGAAATCATTAGGGACCTGTCAGCTACCGACAACGCTCTGATGTCAGTCGTCTTTGTGCTCTTCGAAGCGACGGTGTAGTTGTTTTTAAGCGTTTCTGCTTTGCGCTCGGGAGAGAGGGGGCAGAGAGACAGAGGGAGAGGAGGTGAAAACCAACAAAGTCGGCGACTGATTTGCAGCCGGGATGATGCAAGTGCGAGCGTATTGCGGGGCAGCTGGAGCACATGGAGGAAGATATGATCCCTCATCCACTAGTTGTCTTTTATATAACTTATCCACACCGCTCTTTGGGCTTCTAACGTCTTTAAATTTCAGATTACGGTTAATTAACGTTAGACATTTACTTTTCCATATGCTGCACCAACACCTCGAGCTCTAATAAACAAATAAAAGTCAAGTATATGAAATAAAACTCCCACCATTTAGCTTGAACTCTTGATATGTGTTTATACAAATACTAAAATATAATACTACTGTATTATCAAGCAGTTTATTTCTCAAAAACAGCAACTTTATTGTCTTGCTAACTAGTAAAACATCCTTTTTTGTTGCAACGTAGCCAACTATAGTGCAAAACACATTGCTACTGCACTGTCACTGTTTGTGGCTAACATGTTAGTAACTTTAGCTTTCATTCAGAGTCACTGATGACTGTCTTCTACGTCTGTTTTAATTAATTTCAACTAACATCTGCCTTGCTAGCTGCTAAATCGTCTCTAGCTAGTAGCCAGCTTTTGTTACCTATGTTTGGTGTTTTGTTTTTTTTTAAAAAAAAGAAATTCACATATATTAAGTTTAATAAAACAAAGCAGTAAAGTTTTGGACTCCTTATATTTGTGTGGTTTAGTGCTATGTCGGCTAAGTGTTCATTTGGTGGGTTTGGAGCTAGCTTGAAGTGAGTTTATAAAATGTATGCAAGAGGTTTACCAAAACTGTCTTTTTCCTTAAAATTACTGCTGACGATTTACTTATGAGAAACTTAAACAAAATAGTAAAATTTCAACAAGTGTCTATCTGGTTAACCGCCAAATGCTCACTGGCTAATTGCTAACTTTGTGCTTAGGTGCTAAAATCGGTTGACCGGAGCAGTTTTTATGTTCAAATGACCTCCTGAAAATTAGGTAAAGTGACTGAAATGACATATTTGCAGACTTTAAAACCAAAAACAGTGGGATAAAAGAGGCTGAAAGGAGCTTTCATAGCCTTGCCCTTTGAGCCGTAGTTTTATAAAAAGACAGATAATAATAGTGCGGTTTAAACTACAACTGACCTCCGTTGACCTCTTCAGAAAAGGAAGTAAAAAGTATGCAGAGAGAGAGAGCTGCAGATTTTTTAACACGGCCCTGAAAAATATCAAAATGAAATGGGAACTCATTATTTTGCATGATGAATGTGGGCGGTGGACGGCTCTGCTGCTGTTGAGAGCAGATGGAGGCAGAGGACCGCTGTCGAATGAAAGCAACAGGCGAAGGGATGTACAGCTCTGACACTGACAGGAAGCAGCAAACAGTTGGCTGGAAAGGTATTGAAGGTGCTGATAAATACAGATGGAGAGTAAATCTGCCCAAAATGGGAGATGATCCACACGTCGGTTTCTCCCAACACTCGACAGCGTAAATACTAGCTCAGGCTCACGTGGTTCAGCGACCCCACATGTCTAATCCTCGCAATCACATCGCCCCAAAATGTAGGCCACCGTAAATGGAAGGACATCTAACAAGGTGCGTCGAAGGCACACTTTTCCATCTTTGGCTTTTCACAGGAGTCACCGGAAGGCCTCGGAAATTGGATTTATTTACAGCAGCGGAAAACAGGGCTGTGAAGAGAAAGAAATGATCGGGAAGCAGAAGGGGGAACGAAAAGACGTCGCAAATTGGCAGACGAAATGGAGTTCAGACCCTGGACACGGGGACTCACATGAGGAGCGAGCAGGCTTACTATCATTAGCTTTAAAAGCTTGTCTTCTTGTACTGTAATAAATGTATACTGCAAAAGGTGAAACCCCTTCAAAATACAACATTTATTGCACACACATTTATGAATTTTCCCTGAGTTAGAGTACACACACTTGCACACACAGACACATGCTTTAGAAATTAGTAATAGGAAGCCATAAGCTGTAAATATGTCCCCAAATAAAAGATGGATAAACAGAGATAATGAGAAAAATAATATAACTTTCCAAGATTTTAGGACCTACAGGCGATAAAGTCATTGCACTGAGACTGACATTTTGGGAAATAAACTCTCCTTATCCCTTGGCATGAAGCCTCGGCGACTGCAATACTCACTATTCCCCGAAGTCTAGTGTGTACAGTAGTCCAGATCTTGTTTGTAGCCACCTGGTGGGGGAATATCTGCAGAGAAGAGAAATACGTGAGGTCACAAGCTCCAATAAAATCAATGACAGCTTGTGTATTTCAAATTAAAAAGATCATAAATGTTTCAGCACAGAAACTTTCCCGGGGAACTGCAGGGGCAAATCGTTACTTCGGTGCTCACAGCGGCGAGGCGGGCCCTGCAATCGGACAGCTGCACTCATCTCAATCAATAGGTACCTGCGTTCCTCTTTGTGATGTTTCAGGAACTGTTCCAGTGGCCGGTCCGCGCAATCCAATCCAATTGTGAACCCGATACCGCGAGGCCAGATGTGAAATGAGCAAATCAAAAGTAATTTGAGCATGGCTGCTCCAAAGGAAAACTGCTCTCGGAGCTGAGTTTAATCGGCGGCTGGTGTTGTTACAGAAAAGAGGAGGTGAGGAGAGGCTGAAATCATCGCCTGAGAAGAATCACAACAGGGCTGTGGTGAGGCTGTTGTGCGTCCTCTGGAAGTGCAGTAACTTGGCGCTTGCGTGGGTGGAAAGCTAACCCATGAAATGACCTCCAGAGTCAGGACTTTTTACTGGTGTTATCCACTTGGTTGATTTCCTTCTGAAACTAGGTTTGGAAATTCTGAATAGAAAATCACTTGGCAGTTGTCGGGATCTCAGAGTCTTTAATCAGCCTGTGGCTTTGCTAACACCCTTTTCCACTCCAGCGGGTCCATCAGTTTAGATTTGCTTCACACTGTGTGGGAGCTGGAAGTAGTCGTAGTAGCTTCGTCCCAAAAATGATTTTAGCCCAAAAAAGACGCTGGCCACAACTTAATATCTTAAATATGAATCCCCTCAGTTTCTCTTCCCATGCCTGTCAAGTATTGGTGTTCATGCATGTCATTTACAGCTCATTTTGATAATCAGAGCATATTTTCCAGCCAAAAACAGATCAGCTTATATCCATAGTGGGAGTGAATGGGGCACCCAAAACGCAGCCTCTAAATAACGCATTATCATCCGGGGTCTGTAGATTAATTACTATTCATATAAATTACAGGTAAACAAGCCGGCTGTCGTGGGTGCGTACAGCGCTCAGAGATGACATCATCCAGGTCAGAAGTTAGTAGGTCAATCTACAGACCCCAGATGATGATAACAAGTAACTCCAGACTCAACGGGGAATAGCACTAGCGCACGATAACAAAATATTGGTGAAATGAATGAGTTTCACAGCAGATAATGCGTTATTTAGATGCTGCGTTTCGGTGCCCCATTCACTCCCATTATGTGGATATACGCTGATCTACATATCTCCCGAACGACTCCAAATAACACCAAAGTTATATGGGTGAGTAAATAATTGTAAAAAAGGTTGTAAAAACTCTGACGCCATGCTAGGTTAGAAGAGTGAAGCTAAAGCTTCATGCGACAATCCACATAGAAGAACAAACTTGTAATTAGCCTTGTATCATCTCCTCCACTCGTTTCTTGGTCGCCTTTGGGCGTTGCGATCCGGCAAGTGGTTAGCTCTTTAGCAAACGGTTGTATACGTACGCCACCAGAACTTCAACCATACAACACGCCGCCTAGAACCTGCCACAAAGACATTTGCTCATATTTGTTTTGCCGCCTTCAGTGGTTCTTTAGAGTGAAATAGTACATATAAATATAGTCTGATCGCAGTCCTAAAGAAGCCCTTGGCAAGACGGTGGGTGCTTATCAATAGTGGTTAGTAGTTCGGACTTGACAAGTTCATCTCTGAAGTACAGTGCAGACAACACTGGAACAGTAGCGTACCTAAAGACTCCTGAGAGTAAGTACATTCTGGGATACCTTGCTGTCCCTAGCTCACACAAGTTACCCTGCCGATGCATCCTGGATAAAAAGGGTAAGAACACACCTGAGCATTAGGACTGTACTTGGTGCAGGTGCATGCTACGAATTGGAGCGGTACTTGGCAAGTGCAGGGCGGCGAGTGGCAACGTTTCACAAGTCCACTAGAAAAACAAGTGCAGGCAAGACCGCATTACTGACAATGCACTCATGCACTTTGAGTACTGCTAAGGTATAAGTGTAGACCTTGGGTAACATTGTCAGAAACAGAACACACAAGTGTTTAATAGTGTGCTGGTCATAAAAAAGTGTCGGTTAGGTAGTCACCTAGGTCTGATTAGGTCTTTAAGCTTACTTTAGAGTAGATAAATACACACTTTAATTGTTTGTCACCATCCAAACTCCGGCAGAATTGCCCTAACTGCACTTCACACAGCTTCAACGACGTGGAGAAACTCAAAGCTCGACAGTCCTGCTGTTCCCAGTTAAGGCTGCACCGCTGTGCGCTCGCAGCTCAGGAGGGGCGTTTAGCAAACAGTCGACTCCTTTCAGTTCAAGGCCTGACCCGGACGCGGTTTGTCAGCGGCGTGAGATTTGTTTTTGCGGCCAGCGACAAAAGCTGTTAGCCTTTTTTTTTCTTTTTTCCTCTAATAGTAAACATAATGGCTCACGCAGCCAGTCGGCGTATCAAAGTGCAATATGCTTATGCAGATTAGATCGTAATGTTGATGAGCACTGCAAGCGCAAGCGTTGTGAAGAGAGATGTGAGAGGACCTTTTGCTCCTCTGCATCACTTCATTTCGTGCGGGATGTAAATTTTCTGCTTTTTTAGAGCGAGGAGTGAATTGCTGACAACAGAAACTTTTTATTTATTTATTTTTTTTATGAGAGCCAATCTGTTCAGTCGGAGTGTGGTTGTTGTGGTTGTGCATGGGCCACCAGGTGTATATATATATATATGTGTGTGTGTGTGTGTGTGTGTGTGTGTGTGTGTGTAAAATATCACCTTAAATCAAACCCAGACGAAATTAGAGCGCCGCAGATCAAACCTATCATCAGCGTCTGGACCTCGGAGGCGACGTTTGCTGTTATTTTGTTCGAGCAGAGACAAAGCCTTTCTTTTTCTTTTTTTTTTATTTGGCAATGTCCTTTTAGAAGGTCATCTTTCTCCACAAAGACTAGACTCATTAAATTCATCACAAACCGTTGACAATCGTCATAGAGATGCGTGCAACAGGTCCCTTGGTTCCAGTTGTCCAATTGTCTGGCTGAAATTAGCAATCGAGATCTTAAGACAAAGGACAAAATTACACGTGCACATCTTTGGCATCCAACTCTGAATGTCGGCGGTGTTTATTAGTTATAAAATTTTCCTCCAGTGTTTGTCCCCTGAGTTACCCACAGTTATCATTATTATTATTATTATTATTATTATTGGAGAGGTTTAGGCTGATGGGATTTTCGGTATCTCCCATGCATCATGCTTTATCAAAGCACTTTCCTCTAATTATAAGAAATTGGATGTTTAAAAGTTTATTTTCCTTTGTTGGAAAAATTACACAGAATTTAATCTTTTGAAATAATAAATTCAGAGACTGGGTTGTAGAACAAACAGCCATTAAGCTGTTGGAGACTTTAAATCTACACCCGGGCCAACAAAGTCTTTCTGTTTATCCAGAAACTTGCTTTTAGGGGAATCAGCGTATTAGCTTTCTTTCCCAGGGTCAGATGAGAAGACTGATACCACACTCATATCTACAAAGCAAATTTAAAGCTATAGCCAGAAGGGGGTTAGCTTAGCATAAGGACAGGAAACAAATGAGGTATTATATGTAAATTACTGACCTTTTAAAGGCAGGGAGGTTTTGTTGCCTCTGGACTGAATCACTCCATCTCTTTCCCTATGTTTTTAAACTTTTGTTATGCTAAGCTAACAATTTGTTGCCTCCGGCTTGATGTTTACAATTCTAGGACCAAACTGCTACTGGGCGTAGTTACCCAGAAGAAATCTGAAGCTCAGCATGGGTGACTTTGGCCATCGCCGTCTTTGCTAATCCAGAAATGGTCAGAGATGCAAAGTGTGAGAGGAGCTGAGGGAAACTGAGACGATGGCTACATGTCAATCAAAGAGGCCACGCCCCTTAATCATGCATAACTTTAATATAATTTTCATGGGATTATTTAAAGATTCACCCTCGTACAGTTGTCGTGAAATTATATCAGGCTGTGAACATATTTATGTTTTACGGGGATTGACTCATTTTCGGAGCCAGCCTCTAGTGGACATTTGAGGAATTGCATCTTAAAACTTGAAAGTTGTCGCTTGGCTAATGTTTTTTGAAAAAAAAAAAAAAAGATTTTTTCACTGCTAATTATTTGTTCGGTGACACCTAGACAGCTAGCAAACAGAAACGTTGGCCACTTATCATTAAAAGCAGCTGCGCCGGTAATTGTCACGAATGGTGAAATTTGCTACCTTATTTATTTATTTATTTATTTATTTTACCGGGCTGTAAGCAGGTTTATTTCTGCTGTAAAGTTGTGCGTTTAAATATGGAGGTCTTAGGGAATTGACTCACATTCGGAGTTAGCATCTAGTGGCCATTTGAGGAACTGCAGCTTCAAACTCGTAGGTAGCTTCAAGAGACATTTGTGAGCATTTTTTATTTATTTATTTTTTGTTAAAATGAACGTTAACCAAGCAAACTAATTCTGTCAAAGTATCTAATCTCAAAGCTGAATAATAAGAACTAAGATCCAAAATATCAAACCATTCATTTCTGTCTGGATCAGTAAAAATCTATTTCCAGCTTCAAAATATTTCCAAGGGGAAATTATTCTTTTACGACTTACTGAAAAACACCACTCTACTGCCGCTTCACGTTCATACGAATAAACATCCAGCATGCTGAAAACTCTCCATCCAAGACACAAACAACCCCTCCTCTTCGCTGGCTTCCCTGTAAATGTATGTATCGATCAGGAACTCCTACTTATTACTCACAGAGCGTCACAGGCCCTTGTGCCTCGGCGTGCCACCGCTCTGATTTATTTACTACCCACCCATACTTTCCGCTCGCAGGATGCCTTGTCATCCCCCTCATTTGGAATTAAACAGCCTCGGCTCTGTTGCCATCTCTCCTTAGCGTCCCCGCAGTCCATCATCGGCTCACTTCTGGCCGCGCGGCTTTGAAGTTCATAAACTGTGAAGCAAAGGATGGCTGATCTGATGGCCGCTGCTGCAGCCGAGGCAGGGAGGGCCTGGTCAATAAACCCAGGGAGTGAGATGCCTTTCACAGACAGACATTAAAGCGGGGCTGTAAAATCATGCATCCAGGCACATTTTACCTTATGCTCTCGTCCTGTCTTCTCCGTCTTTGAGAGTGTTTGGGTGTGATGGGGGACGCGTCGAGGGCTCTTCAGGGCTCTTCAAGGATTGGTAAACACTTATGGAAATAAGCTCCCACGGCTCAAAATCTGAGCAATTATCTATTTTTTTTTTTCTCATTTTAAAGCCTTGAAGCTGTTTTTTTTTCCTCCTTGTGACTTGATGAGCACATTCGATTGTTTATTTCTATTAAAGTTAAAACATCGCCAGATTAGCTTGAAATCACAGAGTAAAACAGACAATTGTAAAAACAGCCTTTCACACTCATTCATTTTAATAAAGGGAAAGGAAATAGGATTTATATTTTGACAGCACCCCCGTGGTGAGACCACCACATGTAACATTACTATTGCATGAATACATCACGGCAGCTCAGGAAATCAGTATTCAGGGCGATGGACGAGCTGTTATGGGTCTGCTGTTCAGATATAATGAATGTGTTAGAGACCAGACTTCATGTAAAGGGAATGGGGCGAAGAATGAAGTTCACTTGACCTCAATATATTCCCCTCAGCTCCTGAAAATTGCTTTTGCTTTGGTCCTTCCACTTGATATCTTTTTTCGCCAATCACAAAGAGTCACAAAGATCCACCGGGTGTCCTCTGTGTCTGTGCACCGTCAGCGCTGCTGTCGTGGCTAAGATTATGCTTAAGAGCATGATGCACATGTGCCAACTCAGCAGCTGTCACCTAAAAGACGAGGAAGGCCAGAGTATGAAAAGAAATCTGTTCTTGCTTGACACTTTCTCAAGCTGCAAGAACTGCAAAAAAAATAAAAAAATAAATAAATAAACGAGAAGCGGCTCTGCTGTGGCCCAGCGGGTAAACAGGCTATTGTCTCTTAAAACAGGGAACCAGACTCAAGTCCCCCTCGCTGACGTGTCCTCGAGCAAGAAACCTCCAGCTTCTGCAAGGATGCTAACAAGCCGATAGCACTGTGGCTACGTGCAGATGGCTGCCAGAAGGTGGGAAACTTTCCTGTCAAGTAAAAAGTCAGCACTTTGGTGCAAGCTTGGATTTTGAAAAGTTCGTTAAGTTGCTTTAAAGTTTTGTTCGAGACAAGCACTTTCTTTTGTTAGATAAAGACTTTAAATAAATCTTGACCTGATCATGCAAATTTGAGGATTGTGTTGTTCTATGTTCTAAGATTTTATTCCACGTGTTATTTCTTTGACAGGTGAATCAGGACGTCGGGCGTTCTGGCTGCAGCGACTCACAAACATAACAGTAAGTGGTGCATGTGGAGACTTCAAAACAACTCTTTAGACATCCACAGGCGTTCTCACAGACACTGTTATGTCTGTGATGTCTGATAGGCAGACCGCAACTTAAATGAACTACTGTTTTTTACAACCTGGACCTTATTTCTGGCATAAAATATGATCGTTTACTCACTCACATAACTTTTGTGTCATTTGCAGTAAGTTGGGAGACATTTAGATCTGCCTATATCCATATAGTGGGAGTGAATGGGGCACCGAAACGCAGCCTCTAAATAACGCATTATCTGTCGCGAAACTCGTTCATTTCACCAATATTTTGTTATGATACACTAGTACTATTCCCTGTTGAGTCCAGAGTTAGCTGTTATCATCATCCAGGGTCTGTAGATTGACTGACTGATTCTGAGGTTGTGGACGAAGCATAGCAGTAGCAAATTAGGGGTATGATGTCTTCTGACATAAACAGTAGTTCCTCTTCAAGAAAGCACACAACCAATGGTGGCTTCGTAAGTGATGCTTTTTTCTACATTTGGATCCAGCAATTTGTCCACTTGTTAGTTAAAGCGCTAGCCCAAAACTGATTTTTCGCTGCAAGCAAGGTTTCGAACCCCAGCTCTGTTGAGACTGAGAGGTTTGACGCGTTGGCAAAGGGAGAAAGTAATAAGGATAAAACTCAAGAAAATCCAGTTTCCTTTATGTTTAGCTATAACCAATAGCTGGCAGCCATCTAGTGATTACTGGTGGTATTGCAGCTTGCGTCGTAGCTTGCGTCGTAGCTTGCGATGTGACGGCGTCTTGTTCACCTGCTCTTAATTTACCCATTGAACCAATCACTTTAGGCGTCATTAGCAACGATTTGTCTATACAGCCGCCGTAACAGAGTCTGTCTTTAATTCTTGGTTCTGGTGGCAGAATGAAGCAAAGGCCGACTCCGCCACGCTCCTCAGGCTTCCAAAAACTAAATTAAACCCCAAATTGCAGCTTAATCCAGCCAAACGAGGTTTGTCAAAACTGTATTTAAATAAAGTACACGGGGATAAGGGGTGCTTTATCATTCTCCTCGCCGCGCGGCAGCATAATTCACCTGCTGCATTAAGAAATCAATCTTGTAATGAGTCAAAGC
>JASGAT010393787.1:0-13922 GCA_030220025.1 Chelon auratus | reverse complement strand
CGTCCTTCTCGTGCGACGCAGGGACGGGAGGCATAGTTAATGATGCAATTTCATATTTAAATAAAGACTCATATAATCTCATCTCGCACTAAATCATGACCATGGCCTGGAGGGGGAGCACCTTATTCTCTGCTGCTCCCTCACTAGTCACAAGAAAAGCGATGATAGAAAGGAAGGGGGGGGTGGGGGCCGAGCTGACATATCAGATAAAACCGAGCCGCAAAGTGAAGCGACTGCGCAGGCTGAGCCCCAGATCGGCCTTTAAAAACCACATAACATCCCTCTCTCGGTCGTTCTTACGACCCAGCTCACTAGGGTTTAAGGAGGCGTAGCATGAAATAAACCAGATGACAAAGGTAAAAGCTGCACAAAACTCACCTTGTGCGGCCAACTGTGGTCAAACCCGTTATAGTTTATAATAAATTCTAGCAGATACCCAAGTATTTGAAAGAATTGCTTTTCATTTGCACAATAAATGTCTTAATCAGAGGACAATCAAGTGTGTAACCTCAGGTATATTCCCTCATAAGTCTTTTGACAGTTATAATGAGGTTTTAGTGGCTATTAGTTAGGCTTGTTAGTGGAAATTTCTCATCATCTGGCCACGTGCAGTGCAAATGCCTAGATATGTTCTTGCCCTGTCCGTTTCATTGCATCAGAAGGTAACGTGTGTGGACTTGAGACAGCCAGGTATCCCATAATGCATTGTAAAAGCACCAGCAAGTGTGATACTTAGATCGTACTGACATTATCAAGTCTAGACTGAACTGAGGACTTGATACGATTAGTTTAACTTGGGTTGCAATACCACCAATAACCACTAGATGGCTGACATGTATCAAATCACGCAAAACGGCAGCAACTTTAGCATTAATGTAGAGTAAACGGTCTCCTCACAATTATTTCATTTAGTTATTCACATTTTATTTTAGAAACTCGGGTTGCAATACCACCAGTCGCCTCTAGATGGCGGACATGTATCAAATCATGCAAAATGGCAACAGCTTTAGCATTAATGAAACGTAAGCGGTCTCCTCACAGTCATCTAGTTTATTTATTCGTATTTTATTTTAGAAACTCGGGCTGCAATACCACCAGTTGCCTCTAGATGTCTGACACGTATTAAATCACACAAAACTTTAGCATTAATGAAAAATAAACAGTCTCCTCACGATCATCTTATTTAGTCGTTCGCATTTTCTTTTAGGTGCAGCAGATCCAGAATAAAATACGATTCAAAAACACTTACAAGTCAATGATATAAAATATACAAGCAATCGAATGGCTCACTATTTAAACGGTTACAAGACAAGCCCACCCAAACCTCCACATCTCTAACCGTTAGAAAAAGTCCACACGGAGATGGACACACTCTTAAGGACTTCTTTATCCTTTGGCAAGTAAGACACTGATTTGGGAGGCGCAGCAAGGGCGGCTTTTGTGATCCAACAAATCCAACAGCACTTGCTGTCGGCTTCTTCGAGTGGAGTGAGGGGCGACAGAGGTGGTTAGCCATTGTTGCTTAGACAGGTATAGTAATTACATTCTCCTCCATTCAGTCCCTATCTCCATACAGCACCGGCATACCCCTCTCAAACTCCATTATACGCTTGCCAAATGGAACAAAGGCGTAACATTCAATGTTTTTTTTTTTTTTTGGCACCCAGAAAAGAGACACTGACCCTTTTCTGGGGTTGGACGTCAAATTGTGTCATGCATGGTCTTGCAAGCCGCAGACTATGACTTTTAATTTCTCAGAGTGGGGCGTTGTATCAGCTGCTGGATTAACCTCATTTTGCCATGAAAGCGCTTGCAGCCCTCACCCTCGCTCTGACCGGGGCAACACATTTAACCGTTCTGCTTTTTTTTTTCTTCTTTGAAAATCGAATTTTTGGCAAGAAGAAGAAGAACCAACGGAGGACATGCTCTTGATTGTTTGTCACAGGCTGTTCTTCAGATCCGCTCTAAATTGAACTGTTAGGGCTCAGTAGACAATTCCTAATGAATACAAGGGCGACACACATCTCGTGCACGCTGCTTGAGAGCGCACAGATGTTATAGCGGAGCCTGATGTAGCACACAAAGCAAGGCTCTTGTCTTGTCTGATGAGAGGGCTCATTTGGAACTGCCATTAGTAGACATATGATTTATGACTCTGTCTGCGCTCCTGCAGAAACCACCACTTTCACCTCAGCTGCAGAGAGTCCCCCACCTCTCTCTCTGTCTTTGCTTCTGTCTGGTAGCTCAAACGGATCGAAGCTGGAGAAGCGGTGTCACAAACTTCTAAATAAGACTTTAAAAATAGATGGAAATAAAGACACGGGGGCTAATGTTCCGCCTTGCTCCATATCTGTCAGGGCGTTCTTCTTTTAAGGACGGCTAACGTGAAGCGGGTGTAAGCTTGTTCAGTCAGCCTGAATAGTTCCTCTACTATAAGCGCCCAGACAATACAGCTATTTGATGCTTTACTTTAAATGATTCATTCATGAGGCTTCTGCTTTTATTGCAGCGCAGTGATGACAAATGATGGATCTCAGAGCTTTAAAGACCCAATGCAGCAAAAACTACATGAATACCATAGAGCTAATGGCTAAGATTAGCTGATAGTATAATGATAGTATGTTTTATGTCGAACATTTCAGAACATATTTTAATTCTTAAGGGGCGTACCCACAAGAAGTGTCTAGCAGCGACGAGGGACCGTCCTTCCATTCATTTTCATCCACTTGTTTGAGGAAATGTACCCCTCCCTAGCAAGGTCTTCTAGTTCCTCATGAGGAATCCTAAGATGTTCCCGGGGTAGTCAAGATATGTTGTGCCTCCAGCAAATTTTAGGTCCATCCCGATGTCTCCTCCTAGCTGACCATTCCTGGTAAACCTTCAATTTGAGGCTACCAAGGAGGCATCCTCACTAGATGCCCAAACTACCACAGCTAGCCTTTTTTCGGCGCTCTGTAAGGCTGACACCCTACAAAGGAACTGCGACGCCATTCTTTCAGTGACTACCCAATGTTCATGACCATAGGTGAGCGTTGGGACAACTGGTCAATTGAAACCTCGCCCTCATGGCTCAGCTCCCAACTTTGAAATGATTTTCTATGAAAGAAGAGCTAGCTCCATCTGTGCACTAGCAATATTTTGCAATGTTCTGCTTCTTTTGGGGTATATACAAGACCACCCAGACCCTTGAACATCCACTAGCAACCAACTTTACTCTGTTAACAATCTAGAATATCTTCCCTTGGTTCTCTGGAGTTGTTTCTCTAACTTCTGCAACAACCTACCTTTCCTATCCACTAGTGGCCCTCAGTGTTTCTGGCTTCCCCTACCTGTCAGCTGACCTTTCAACCTGCTTCCTCAGCTGCAGTGAGATTCCCTCTGATTCCTGGCTAGCTCAAAGCTTCACTCCTCTCCACTGCGGCTTTCTAGTCTTCAGTCCTTTCTTCCCCTCCCCTGCTTTGACCCCAGTTTCTATCTAAGACTACGACCGCCTTCCCACTCCTCCTTGGATTTTCTTTGCGTGGTTGCCCCGCCTGCCTTCCTTCCTTCCTCAAGGTCCATTTGAAGTTAAGTCTCTTTTATCACAGCTCATCTTCCTCCTCAATCTGGTTTTGGTTCCAGTGTTAGAAACTTAGGATGTTGGTCTTGTACACCAGGCGCTGAATCCAACTGAGTCTACGGGAAGCCCCGAGGCAAAGCCTTTCCTATCAAAAGCTTCATAGGAAAAACAAGGCCTTAGAGGGCACATAAACGCGGCCACCAGACACTTTTGTTTCACATTTTCTCGACAATATTTCCCCTCAAATGTTAAAGCAGTTGCCGTTTTGACCAGCTCTCAACAGTAAAAAACTAAATCCGAGCCATTTGCACTTTGAAAACAGCCTATTCATTGTTTTCTTTTACTACTCTTGTAACTTCCTCTTCCTGTCCTCTTTAAATAGGAAGTGGCTGCTGATGGTGGCGGCACCGAGGTGTCGCTCTCTGCCTGGGCGCTCCGCCGTGTCACATCTGTCCATCTGTCAGGCGCGCAGGCCCATCAATCAAGCGACTGAACGCAGGTGAGTGTGAGGTACGACGAGCAACCATTAATCACTCCGAGACATGGACACTGGTGGGCTGCAGCGGCCAAATAGGAAGTTTAAATACTTTGTGAGACAAGATGCAGATACCTCGCCGTTTATCCTGCCATGTTTTGCCCTTTATTGCTTTTTCTGTTTTGATGGAAATTGCCCGTCTTGGGTGAAAGGTCAAAGCCCCTGGAGCTGAATCGATCTGTGCTCGGTTTGTGCAAGAAGCAAGCGTCTACAAGGATGATTACGAGTGTTTGCTTCTCACCACATGATCACGACTCCAGCGTCTGCAGGAGTACATCTGTTTAATATAATATACATGCTTCACCCTGCAACAGCAGCTTGTTTAACACCAGGAAGTCTTAACATTTATGCGGTGATTGCCTCTTTGTTTGCAGTGTTTAACTGAGCATGTTTTAACTGATACCCCCTGCAATTCGTGTCCATATTGTTCGTCCTTGGAATCTGCACTTAAACTGCCGGGTCACATTTTGTCCGGCAAACTCATGGACCGATCACGATGTTCCTCCGCGATTGCGCCGCTGTTGTGTTAGCATTTGTACCAAAGGACATGGCTCATTACATTGAGACAAATAGTTTGCTGGAACTCCAAAACTAAAACGAAGGCTGATTTATGGTGTTGGCGTTGGTGTCCCGTCTGCAGAGTGAAGGATTTTGGGTGTTCAACCAACACGAAGGGTACAGACTCGCACTTGTCTACAGTTTGCAAACAATGCATCACCCCAAGGTGATCCGGCATCAACCGATTTCCATTTCAAAGAAGTTATTTTCCGAGTAGAGCAGCAAAATTACCAAACGCTGCACAACTGTACAAGAGTAGCCTACATTTTGGGTTGTCCAACCAGCAGCTACAACGTGTAGTCTTGTTTCTCCAAATATCTTCGTAGCACCAGTTTGATTAGTTCGTATGACAAGTATGACAGCAACGCCAAAGATCGCAATAGTTTGGCTTTTTACGTCCAAACTGCAGCAAACATTTGGCCTTAATCCACTTCTGATAAACCGTGAGATGATTAATGGATTAAAATGTTGCATAAAAATAGTTTTATTCATGAGATAATAGGTCAAAAAGAACATGCAGCTTAGCTTGTGTAAAGTGTAAAGGTGTGGTCACGCCAAACTGACGTTAAAGGACGACTGGCGACGAAGGGCAACTGACGCACCCTCATGTTGGTTGCTTCTGGACCACAAGGTTGCACAGGTAATGATATAGTCTCACAGTCAGGTAGGGGGACTTGTGACATGCGCATTAACCCAAGAGATCCAGCCTAGCTAGCAGTGCACCAATGACCTCTTGTGCTGGTCTCACTGTGCCGAACTTACGCCAATGAAGGCCAATGCCTCAGCTGCCACTTCTGATAAGCCTTTAAGAGCAATCTAATGTGCCGTGAAATGATTAACAGATTAAAATCTCGTGTAAAAGTAGCTTCATTTATGAGCTAATAGGTCGAAAAGTTTTTGGACATGCAGCTCAGCTTCTTTAAACTCTTAATGAGTCCACAATCCTCTTTTTGTTTTCCACTCAGCTTCAGATCTGTGAGCAACTCCGATCACATCGCAGTTTTAGTTGCTGTTGGATTCAGGTCCCGGGGTTGCTCCCCGCTGCTGGAGTTTGGCGTAACAGCATGAAATCCATGGCAACACGTTAACCAACGCTCGGGGAGCGGCGTAATAACACAGCGGCGGGAATTAACGTAGACGGTATAGCCCTGCGGGGTGCTACCCAAACAGAGCATAAACGATGCAGGTGGAAGATGCAGAAAGTTGTTGTTTTTTTTTTTTTTGTGGGCAGATGCAGCTGTACGTGAGGGTGAAGGCTTGTTTCTAGTAGAAATTCTTTTCAACGTCTTGACGCGTCTCCATGACCGTCCCCCTCGTTTGTAGCACAAGTCTCTTGCTGTAAATGGTTTTGCAGACTGAGAAAACAAGGGATAAGCTGAGCTTTGCTGGGGGAAAAAAAAACAAAAAAATGCAAATACTCTGTCTCCATTCACTGAGCTGAGGAGAGAACAGAGGAGCCAGCGGAGTAAATTGAGATGGATAGCTGAATTTGGCTTCTTTTCTATCTGTTTTTGTCGTTTCTGCTTTTGTGGTATTTGAAGGCAGAGACTGGCACACAGACACAGACTGACACTGTTGACTTTTTCATGGAAAAAAAAGGGAAATGCTTGCCTTACAGAGCAGATCTGCTTTGAGGTTTATTGCCGAAATGATGTTGATTGAAGGAGATTGACACTCACATTCTGTTATTTTTTCTTTTCCAGTAATTTTCTTCTTGAGCACCTGTCCTCAAGCCAATTAGCACAGGACGCACTGTAAATTGTGTCGTTTTGCTGTTGTAATTATTCAGTTAGGCTGCTGCGTGCGACGCTGGAACACTGCGAGAATGCAGAAGGCGGCCGTGGACTAATTTGGTATGTGCAAGAAGACGGTTCTGCTGGAGAAATCTTTAATAAAAGATAGACACCCTGCAACCTGATACCCGATGCGGCGGGGTTGTAGAACAGGTGAAGAATGAGGAAGAGCTCCTTGGCCCAAAATAAGAGCAGATAATTCACAACAGACTGTCGTTTTGTCCGTTCTGCTAGAATATGTCTCAGCCTGACCACTTCTGGAGGTGATGTAAAAATATTTCTCGTGGCGGTGCAGAAGGGCATATTAGCAACGCCGACTCAAACAGTAATTGCTTAATAGTGGCGATGACAGAGGCCATGAAATGGTTTATTCATGGCAGAAAATTTCTACCGCCGCTCACCTTGGACCTTTTGCAATAGGCCGGCAAAGAAAATCACAAGAGCTTTAAAGAGAAATAAGGAAGAGAGAGAGAGACGGGGGTNAATGAATAATTTAAAAACAAACACAGAGCTAAGCTGTACAATGAAACGCCCGGAGGCAATTAACTCGGGGAGTGAGAGAGGGCAATTAATTTTGTTTATCAGCGATGTAGAACTTTTATGTGCGCCCACGAGGTCCGGAAAAGTCCCCGTTAACTGATTTCACGAGGCATGTTTTATTCAGACGGACTGTTGTGACTCTGTTGTGAACGTCCAGCTGTGTGCGCGCAGATTACGCGAGGTTCCTGCCGTTAATCAGTCGTCTGTTTAGGTGCTCTCTTGAGTGTAAGGGTGTGGTCACGCCAAACTGACGCTAAAGGACTAGTAGCAATGAAGGCCAACTGTGACGCAGCCTTGCAATGGTTGCTTCTTGACCACAAAGTTGCACTTGAACACTCTTGGTGAGGCATTTTCCCAGTCGGGTAGGGGGGCTTGTGACATGCACATTGACCCAAAAGGTTCAGCCTAGCTAGCTGTGCACCAGTGTACTTATCTTATTGTTTTGTGGCGAGTCTTTGCACGGCTTGACATGCACGGCAACGTTTCAGACTAAGATCAAAACTAGGGTGATATAAAAGAACTACTAGCAATAAATGCCAGTGCCAAAGTTCAAAGGAAATAACTCCTTCTACCAGCAGGTGGCAGTAGTCTTTCGGGAAGAGCTAATACTAGCTTGGAAGCTAGGAAGAGCTACAAACCGTTGTACATAGCTAGCCTCATTGAACTTTGTCGTTTTGCTTACTTTCGTCACTTCCTTCTTCTTCTCGTATGCTCGTTCTCGACACCGAACCGCCAATCGGAGTTGATCTCTGTCACCGACGTTGCCGGCAGGGGTTCGGCTAGCGCCAGCGGTGCAGGACGCGCCAACAAAATGCTCGCCGACGGTCTTACACTGGCAAATGTTGGTTTCTCTCTCCGTTTCAAACCAATCAAGGGGACTTCTCCGACGGATTGAACGCGCAGAAATGCGGACATTGTGGTTTCCAGCTGGCGGCAATGGTGCGGGACACACCGCCAAAATGGTCACCAACAACCGTCGGCTTAGTGTGTCACGGCCCTTAAGGTTGCCTGATTTTGTTGAGCAATTAAGGCTGTATTTTTCTGTAAAGACTCCAACCTTAGATCATTTCAGCAGATAGTGGATATCTAGATATTTTTTTATGAAGGTCATATAGAGTTTCACATGTATCAATAGCCTTTCAGTGCTAAATGTGCAGCAGGGACGAAGGATCAAAATCATTGTGGACCCGACCTTTAAAACTCCCCACAATCAAGGTTTTACTCGAAGTGTCATTTCCACCTGAACTATCCATGAAGGAGCTCCGATGAGATTGTGATGAAGGTAGCACGAGGTTATTCAGAAATGATCTACATTTTCAAATCCGACCTCAAATTGTAGGTGTTTGTATGATCCATTCAGATTGCATTGTATTCAGACTTTCCTAACACTAATGCAAAAATCGATTAAGACATATTTAATAGAGTTGCCAGTTTCCAACGATGTAACAATGCTCGAAGGTCCTGACTTCCCTTTTTAAACTTTCTATTTAATTACTATAATTTGGATTTCTGTGGATATAATATAAATATAAAACGCTTCTTCGAGTACTTTCTGCAATCAAACAGGTGCACCTTTACATTTTCCTATGAAAATTCCTAAACAGCACCTTTCAACTGTCCCTTTTTATTAAGTGTCGATTCATTTTTTTTTCTTTATGAGAAATGACGGCGCCCATGAAAAAAAAAAATAATAAAATGTACAAAGAGAGACTTTGTCCCCAGAGCACTGTAGAGAAATTCTCAAGTGCTTTCTCCCCTCCTCCTTAACCACTGGTTTAAAGACGTGAATGGTTAACCTTCGGTCATCCCTGAGTTTTTTTTTTTTTTTTTGCAACATCAAAAGACCGTCTCAGGCTTCAAAGCCTGTTTTGATCTCCAGAACAGGATTTTGACCTGATGAAACCGGGATAATAGACATTGCCAAAGGACTTTGGGCAGACAGCGCTCGTGGTCTGCAGCGCTCTTGATCTGCTCACATGTTCTTTACCTGTGAGACCTGCCGGCAACAAAAACCTTTCTTATGAGAGATTGTCTGGAAAAATCGTTCACCTACCGAGGCGAGGGTATGCGGGTCTTTGAGATATCCTGGGCGAGGGGCATTAATGAGAAAATTGGATCAATCAGTGTGGTCTGGGGATAAGGACGTCCTTTAGAGAGTTCTTCAAAGAAGACGTCAAAACTTTGAATGCCGTTGTTCACTATGGAAATAATGGATGTCCTTTCCCTCACAATACACCAAGTAATACACTTAAAGAATTTATTTTTACAGCTCAAAAATGTGAAAGCCTTGATCAGGAGGTTCACAAAAGTCTTTTGTGGTAATTAAAGTGCTCTGAAATCAATGGATGTTTCCATTTTACACAGAGATGCCTGCAGGCTGTGGAACGTTTCTGTCTTCCAGCTCTGCATAATCAAACCGGCGTCATCTGTTTTTCCGACGCTCCAGTCGCGGCTGCCACAAGAAGAAACAAACAAGCGTCCTGAACGTTGGAGTTGCTGGAAGTACATTTAGCCAGCCTCTCCGCTCACAACCTACCTGCCCTCATCGACGCAGCAATTTCACACCAAAATGCAACAATGGCTCATGACCTGGGCCGTCCACTCTGCAAAATTCCCCTCTGGCTACTAAAGGTTTGGCCACAAAAGAGTCTATTTCTGCTGAAGCTTTGCTCTGCATGAGCCATAGAAATCCCTAATAGTGTTTTTACACTTTTATGATTCTATGTACATCTCTCACATTCTGTCAATGGAGCCAAAGTCCTCAACACACTTTAATATAATCTTGTTTGAAGTGATGCACACAAAGGCACAAAGGCATGTAGAACGATTTAAAAAGGAAAATCTACTCTACTGAAAAAAAAATTAATGATTTTTTATATCTGGTTTCAAGTTGCAATGAAATCTAATTGTTTTTGTACTTTATACTTAAACTAAATATTAACTCTCTGACCCAACGGGGACAAAAAAGGTTTTCCTAGGAGTAGTTTAGAGTTTCAGGAGAACAGTTTTAGAAATGTTGATGACTCATCCTGCACTTGGGGGCGTGTACTAATTTCCAGGCCCCTCCCTCATCCTTATCCTCTTCCAGTATTATTTTTTTTTAAAACAGTATTTTATCTATGAGCTGTGGAAAAATAAAACACTGATGTTAAATTTAGGTTGATAAATTATTTAAAAAAAATCAACTGATGTATCAAGTAGACTTAATTAATCCATTAAAATCAACCACACTGAAAAATAAATTAGTTTCAAATATATTAACTCTTTGCCAGTTTCTGAACCAACAGGGACCACAAATGCTGTTTTTTGTTTTTTGTTTTCTCAAGTATTCCTAAGGTTATTTTCGACTTATTTGTTCGAGGTATATTGTCATTTCCTGGAAAACAGTTCTGGAAAGGTTGATGAGTCATCCTGCACTTGGGGCATGTCCAGATTTTCGGGCCCCTCCCTCCTCCTCCTCCTCCTCCTCCTCTCTTTTACTGCATACTTTACTTTGATTAGCCCATAAATTCATTTTTTTTTGTTCATGAATCAATATTTAATCTATAACATGTTGAAAATTTTAACCAAAAGAGAATTTTGGTTAATAAATTAGTTAAATAATTAAGTGATCAAGTGGACTATTAATGATTTTTATGTCACCACGAAATTATATGATATATTTAACCAAGTCTTACACTTTATATGAACTATAGGTCAATTTCTGACCCACCAGGGGTAAAACACATGTCTTCTTGAGGGTATTTTTCATTTTCTAGAATTGGTGATGACTCATCCTGCACTTGGGGGTGTGTACATGTTTTCTGGCCCCTCCCTCCCTCCTTCCCCTCCTCCTCCTCTTCTACTTCACCATTTTGTACAGAGATTGATATACCTGGGTGGCACTAACTCATTATTTTTTCCCAAAAATATTAAATTAAATAATTAATATGTGTATAAAGTAGTCTTTTAATCCATTAAAGGAACCGTATGACATTTTGGGTAATAAGCATTTTTGCTTTCTTGCCAAGACTTTGATGAAAAGCCTGATATCCGTATATGAAGCTGGAGGTAGGAGCTCAGCGTAAAGATTGCAAACGTGCACCACTCTGTTTGTGGACACGCACAAATGAGCTGTCTGATGTTTGAAATGCTCTTCATATCTCCTGATAGCTGAATGAACTGTAGTGCGCCCCTTCAAGGCTCCCCGGGGGCCAAACAGACTTATCTCGGTCAAACCCCCACCAACAACACCGCGGCCATACCGTATTTTGATGTTTGCGGTCCGTGGAAGCAAAGCTGTCCTTCACAGCTGGGCGCAGCGATACAGAGAGCTCAGACAAAGATCAGAGAGGCTTAATATTTACAGTATTCCTCCCCGCTTATGAATGCAAACCTGGCATCTTGAACGTTTGATGGTAATGAACCGCTATAGCAGGGGACCTATTACCTGCTGCAAACATACTGTCAAAGCTCTAATGAAAAAAGCTTAGAGGTAAACAGTGTGACACGCTCTCAGTGATATAATCACTCGTATGCACATTATAGCTCTATTTTGTTTTGAGATGTGGCTAATTTTATTTTGTCACATCTGCCAGACTGTGCTTTTGGAGACTTTAAATGCAGCAGTGTTTGCTTGGCCTCCTCCCTTATTACTCAGTGGTCTGTAATGACTTCAGTTGCCAACATCCGTAATGAGCCTCAGCAGGAGAGCATGTAGGCGGAATAAATATTGATTACCATTTTGTTGTCATTTGTAATCTGGAAAAGGAAATTCAGATTTTTGCACCCGGTGATGCAGTTGTGTAGGGGGATTTGTAACATGCAGATTAACCCGAAATGTCTAGCCTGCTAGCTGTGCACCAGTGACCTCTTGTACTGATCTCGCTGTTTGGTGGCGAGTCTTTGGACCATTTGAAATGCATGGCAACATTGCTGATAGAGACTCGGGTCAAAACAAAGTAAAGGGCAGACTTTAAGGCCTGGACAAACTGAATCAATATTTTAAAAAAAATACAGTCAACAAAGCCCAACTGTGTCTCTGATCGCTTGCGTCTTGACCCAAGAGTTGCACTTGAATGCACCACAAAGACTACAGCTGGTACATACTTTCTACATGTGCATAAAAGGAAATAACTCTTCATACCAAAAGGTGGCAGTGGTCTGTATTCGCCAGTAAAAAGGGGAAACAGGAAGAGCTAGCATTAGCTTGGAAGACTGCATTACCTCCAAACCTTCGTAAAGGTATCCTCGTTGGCTTTCGTCAATGCGGTTGCTTTCGTCATTTCCATCTTTCTTCTTGTGCAGTAGTTCTCTAAACTGAACAGCCGTGTTTGACAAGTTGTTTGACAAGTCAGTTGTAGAGTTGCTGAGAGGGGTCCGGCTAGTGGCAAAGGTGTGGGACATGCCAGAAAACCTAGGCCCATCAACGCTCATAGCCCATAGCCCAACATGCTCAAGCAGTCAACTCTCGGCTTGGCGTATCACGGACCTTACAATAATTGATTTTAACCACTAATATATATACTACTTCTATTTCTACATTGAATATTCTTTGGTCTATGCCTGAAAACTCTATTTTATATTCAAACCAACCCTCCTCAACAACCATGGGGCTTCGGGTCAGCTTACCAGAACCTGGCAAAGGGCCGACTTTCGGCACGGTGTACCCTGGCCTTTAAATGTACTACCTGTGGTCTGAGAAATATGACCCAAACACAACAAAGTACACACCCTCAAATTGGTATTGATTGAGAGGTCTGCTGCAACACTGAAAAAAAAACCCCCTATAAATCCAAAATGGCTAAATTATTAACCGATGCCGTTACAGGTTTGTTTACCTCGGGTTTGTCGATGAACGTGGGTGCAAGGAGAGTTTTCACCAATAGTCGGCTAAAAAACTGCTGTTTTCATTCCATCAATAAGAACGACGCTCTGAGTACTTACTTGACGCCCGACAAATTCAACATTGAGTGGTTTCGAGACGGAATTAAAAGCTTATGAAATCTTTCTGCGAGCGAAGATGCTCGGCTGTAGAGAAAGGTCAACGTTAAGTCCGTGTAGGAAGTGCAGCACAGGAAATAATCATGTAAACACACTGCTGAGATAAGAGTCGTGCGTTTTGCCTTTTTGCAGTCGCTCCATGCACCGAGTAATGTCTTTTTGTGTTTGATTTATTCAATTAACTCTTAATTTATGCATCATTTTCTGTTAATCACATTCACTTCGACTGTATAATGTGAATAATGATTATTTTTAATACCTTCATAGTCGTTATATGTTGCTTCTAACCACCGCTCCGCAGCAGGAGATGCAGGAGGACATGAGCGCAGCAGCAAGAACAAACGCTTCCAATAAAAAAGGGAGAAGAGCACGGAAATGAAAACCTGCGCCGCCGTCCCGAGGTTGAACTTTCAAGGTCTGCCCCAAATCAGTTTACTCTAATTTCACACTGTCGTTGGGAGTTGGGAGACGGAGCCATCAAACACAGCACGGCTAATATGTTGTTTCTTCTCTAATGGCTGACTGCTTGGCTCAGATCTGGGCGCCTTTTGAAGTCGCGCTTCCCCTTCGACTTGATAAGTGTGACTAACAACCGGCAGCGGGTTGCCGCTGAGGAACAGCAATATTGTTAAAAGTAATAGAGGTGTTATCGCACTAATGCACTTCATACTTTACAACTGTTGGAAGGAGTGCGGCGGGTAGGCGGGCGGAGTGGAGGAGGCGGTGGCTGCGGCGGCGAAGACAACAACTGATGGCTGTTTTTCACAGTCGCTTCTCAAGAAGAAGAAGAAGAAGAAGAAGCAGCTTGCGGTGTTTTATGGAGCCGCGGCTCGTCTGTGTTTATTGTGGAGAAATGAATTGCACAACAGCAGCTCTGTGCCTAATGAAAATAAATCATAAATGATGACCCGGGGAGCCAAACTGAATTATATGGTGCGGCATCAATCGTGAGCTT
>JASGAT010393785.1:0-20135 GCA_030220025.1 Chelon auratus | reverse complement strand
GTTTAAGCTAGCAGTTAAAGGGAGGGGAACTACTGTTTTTTAGAATCTGGACATTATTTCTGGCATAAAATATGATCGTTTACCCACCTATATAACTTTTGTGTAATTCATATTCGTTTGGGATATATTTAGATCAGCGTATATCCATATAGTGGGAGTGAATGGGGCACCGAAACGCAGCCTCTAAATAACGCATTATCTGCAGCAAAACTCGTTCGTTTCACCAATATTTTGTTATTGTACGCAAGTGCTATTGCCCGCTGAGTCCGGACTTACCTGTTCTCATGATCCGATGATGTCTTCTGACCTGGATGATGTCGTCTCTGAGCGCCGCGTGCACCAGTGACAGTTGGCCTGGTTTTTTTGCAACATGTCTGAATATTTTTCCAACTTGGAGGTTGTGGACGGACCACCATCTCTGCCGTATCTCTCTACTCCCTAACCCTAAAGTGGGTAGAATTGAATGATCGCCTACTACCACCTCACCAAACATCCACGTTGCATAATTTACAAATTTCTGTTGGACTGATTTAATTTTCCAGAGTGAAGTTCTTCCACACAGCAGACATGTTTAGTCACGTGATTTTGGTTCCTCCCATTCTACTTCTTCAGGTATTTTTGGCAGCTTTGATGCTAGCCAACCGCCATCAAAACAGAAGAAGAAGACATTTTGACACTACAGAGTTGAGCCAATTGTTTTAAAAATGCCTGGATCACCCCATTGTTTTCTAATAGAACATTTCGTGTGGAGATTTTGTGTAATCCTGTTTGGTTTTCCTTGTGTTTCCTGTTTATTCTTTGAAAGTTTCCTCCTATGTGTTTTGTGTCTTGCTTTACTTCCTGTCTGTTTTCCCTCCATTGATTATTTTATTGGTTTCTCCTTGTCTGCTCCTCCCTCAGTGTTCTCACCTGTGCCTCGTTAGCCTCATTCTATATATAGAGTCCTGCCGTTCCCTCTGTCTTTGCTCAGTTTGTCTGTCCGTTCACTTTTCTTACTGTGGATGCACCTGCTCATAGACTGTTTTGTTTGTGTGGACTTTGTCCCAACAATGGATGCAGGTCCTCAGAATGTATTTTGTCCTCATGACATGAGTAATACAAGTACACACACCACAAAGCGAAAGAGGAGAATAACATTTGTCAAGGTCAGTGGAGCTTTTCTTTTTTGTGTCTCTTTGTGTTCCTCCGTGACATGTTTCAATCACGTCCTGAACGCTCCACCACTATTTGGTTATCCACACAAGTTTCTTCCTACGTTTATGTTCCCGCAACTCTCACCCCAATCCTGAAATGAAGGAAGCCTTAACCTTCAAGCAATCCTTTGAATATTTATCTGAAAGTTTGAAGTGCCAAAAAAATGTCGTCACTTTCCCAAAATGCATTCCCTCCCAACAACTAAACCTGGTCCTCGCACAAAGATAGTCATGCGCTCTCAAATGCACAAGTCCCGAGGGAAGGAGTGCAGAAAGAAAGAGAGAGAGAGTTGGCTTTCAGTGTGAAGGAGGCAGAAGTGAAATATTGCAATGCAGTTTACAGGAACACAATACAAGTGAGAGGAGTGTTATGGAGGTGAGTGAGAGAGTCTGAGGACGAGCAGAGAAAGAGAGACGGAGGGAATTGAGAAGCAGAAAGAGATCAGGACCTGTATTTATCAAGCCTGTCAGAAAAAGGTGGACCATCATGGATCACTGACCACAGCCTCCCGACAATTCAATTTAATATGATCTGAAGCTAACAAAAGAGCTCACTGCAAAAGCTTTCCATTCCACCGCCGGAAACTTTGACTAGAACCCCACCGGAGAGAGGAACAGAAGGGTAGACAGAAGTGGAAGAAGGAAGGAGAGAGTCGAGGCAGTTTGGTGAAGGACGGATGAGGAGGAAATCTATTCCCACCACCGCACGGGGTCAAGGGAAGACTTCTTTTATGCATTAGCAGTGTAAACAGAGACAAGGGGACATGCAGCGACCGGTGATATCGTCATCAGTCAAAATGTAATCAGGCATCCTTCTAAATGGCCCGAAAATGAGATAAAGCCTGTTAGTGTAATAAATGGCCAGATTATGTAGCATCTCCAGATTGATAATGTTCCCATCTAATCCCTGATGGACAGAGCGTTACAGAGCAGTACTGCAGTGATGGAAAGGGCTCCGGTATGGAACTGCTGCAGCTCACCAGTCAGGATGTTCTCTCAGAGCTGAGTCAGCTCATTATTTTGGTCACTTGGGGGCAGTAGAACAAACTGTAAAGACAAAAAAATGTCAGTCTTTGCGCTAAACTATGGTATTTGCTTCCCGTCTAAAGAATCATTGAAAGTAGCGTGTCTACTTCTGAAGCAACACAGACTACAACAGCTGTGATTGGTTCAAAATGCATTTCCTTGTTCACGTGTCAAGCACAGAAAGTTCTCACCTCCGATACGATTTCAGTAAAAATAACTGTTGATTACTCGCTGCACGACTTTTAAAGTTTTATTAACGTATATGATGAAAGTCACGTCGGCGTCGTCTAGTCTCTGATGATGTCACCAATAAAAACCCGATAGAAAGTAATTTACAACAATGAAATCTATATGATCAGAATACATATGCTGAGAACAGACAGCTCATGCGCTACATACTGTGTGCTGCAGATTTGTATAGCCTGTATAAAAACAGGCAGCACCCCAGCTCCATCAATAGAATTTAATAGTACTCCACAGCAGAGGTTGCGCTAGACTTTTTCGTTGTCTGTCATTTTCACTGACAGGGTCATAAAAATCCCTAACTCTTTTATTTTGCACAAAAACTCATCAGTGCTAGCAACGTGCTTTCATCCGATTCCTTTTGGTAGCTGTTAGCCGCATAGACATAGACATATACATATACATATATTGTATATATGTCTATGGTTAGCCGAGCTCTGACGTGTGCATCAGTTTAATCGGTGTACCAGGAAATCGTGCACCGACAAAAGTTCCGCGATGTTTGGAACACAAACTGCGATTAGAGACAAGAGCCAATTAATAACATCACTCGCCACCAAGTGGTCAGGGGTGTGAATTGCAATCTGTCAAAATGACGGATGGCCTTCAGATTTTTCAGTCACAGTTTTAAAGAAATGGTCAATGACGGAAAATATTCGGTTAACGCGACCCCTGCTCCACAGTGTGTTGTACGATGGGAGTGACTAACTTTGACAATAAAATTCACCATCAAATAGTTGATGTGCAGCCTCCTTCTCACTGTTACCATGGGACATTTGGCAAAGTTGTTAATTGGCTGCCATTGAGAGGA
The DNA here is from genome assembly GCA_030220025.1 of Chelon auratus. NCBI lineage: Eukaryota > Metazoa > Chordata > Actinopteri > Mugiliformes > Mugilidae > Chelon > Chelon auratus. The sequence goes on along the minus strand of JASGAT010393785.1, from coordinate 16,862 downwards.
TTTGGACCGTTCCTCTGCTAGCATTAGCAGATGTCTTTTCAGATGCATTGCAGTAGTACTTTTGTTGTATTTCAGGACTGACATATCACGGTAGTATGGACCCACTGGGCTCCTCACCTGTCTTCTCAGAGACGTCCATGTTGTGATCAGTGACCTAGTCGACATGATGCTTAAAGCGTCATGAAGTTAACAAACCAGCTAGTTGACTAGTTTGTACAACCCCTACTGTTGATCCACATTCATCAACTTCAACTCCAACACAGCCGACTTGTCGCCAACTAGCATTTTAGTGGCGCAATTACAGAACAATGCTAACACACCATTGCACAGGGATAAATGCTTTCACCGGCATGTGCTCTGCATTAAACCTACATTGACAAAGTACCAAAAACAGAGGCTGACACATCTACTGTGTTTGGACCAAAAAGTTGCATTTGAACACACCGCAAAGACTAAAATGTCCTACTGGCAGATACGTTCTCCAACTCTTCACAACAGCAGGTGGCAGTAGTCTTTATTCGCCATTCAAAAGAGGAAACAGGAAGAGTCGTACAGAGCTGACCTGTCCTGAAACCCGCTGATCAGTTGGTCTACATTTCTAGATTATCATGCTGCTATGAAAATATTTTGCGCATTTGAATGTTCAGATGAGAAAAGCCCTTCGAACTTTGCCGTTTAGTTTAGTTTTGTCACTTCTCGTGCTCTGGTTCGCCAGTCAAAGTGACGTCTCTGAGCAACACACAAGTAAAAAGCCACCAACAAGGCTTAGACCAGTGGACCCATCACAACAGCTATGGTCATAGACTGAGCAACTGCCCGACACTAGCAAAGGTTCAGACCATCGGCTCGGTATGTCACGGCCCTAAGGCTCCAGGATACGACACAATTATTCCTTTGCGTTTGACTGTGTATCTTCTCATCTCAGTCCAAAATGAACGGTTCTGAAGCTGATTTACATTTAGTAAGGACTGTAGAGCTTCCTTCTAAAGTACTTTTTTGTGTTTTGTTTGTGTGCATGGTGTCGCAGATGAAAGTGGAAGTGGTTTGAATAAAGGTACGCAAGCCGAGGATGCGAAGCGCCTTGAGCATAAATAAAAGATGTGCATGTCTCGGTGGATGAACATATATGCAGGCTTGCGGATGCTCACCGTGTACCTGTGTGTGTGTCTGTCTGTGCGTACTACTTGCATGCATGAACGCCTGTGTGTGTGTGGGATGGAGAGGGAGGTGAAGTGGACAGAACCCAGGTCTGCATCTGCAAGGGTTTTAATGGCTTCGAGACGGAGGAAAGAGCAGAATCGATTGCGGACTCCTTCAGAAAACGTACAGACGAGATCAACCCGACACGGGCGGCGCTCCAGCCAAGAGATGTGCTCAAGTGAATCAACCTATAAAGACATTCAGACCTGCACAGCTGCATGGATGACGGGGCTTTTATAACCCGCGACCTTTCCATAATGTAAACTTGTGAAACTTTGCTGCTGAGATTCTTTCCTTTATGTTTCACGCACAAAGACGCCGTCAGAGATAAACGCCAGTAGGTCTTATTTATGTTCATCGTCTCCCTGCAGTTTTTCGACTCGTTTATTTCCACAGTTCTGTGCAGCTGCATGGTTTCTTTCTTGCAGATAAAGTTTCATCAGGTCTTAGGGATGTACATACAGGAAGAGACTAGCATTGATGTGGGAACAAGAGAGTAAATGGACTGAACATTCACTCATTCATTTTCTGTAACCCAATAATCTTCTGGAGGGTCGCAGGGGGGCTGGAGCCTATCGCAGAGATTAAACATTAAAACATTAAAACATTTTGTTGACAAAGCTGGGTATTTTTCTATAATTGGACGACATTACGGCAAAATCTGTTCCTAGAATCCAAGCACAGTCTTTCCACCTGGAGAGCAAAATATTTAAACCACTTCTCGGTAAATTGCAGTCCGCTTAAAAAAAACAACAAAAAAAAAGATTGTTGTTGATGAGGTAAGAATAATCTACTTGTGTGTGTCAGAGTGACTATAAAAGTAAAAATAATCACTGCATGTATTTACTGATCCCGCAGTTCTGAGAAATGCTGTGCAATTATCATCACTAAAAATAATCCTGAACCACTGATATTCCCTTCGGGCCACGAAACACACACATATACCGTACGAAGACACAAACAGGAAATTACTAACCAATGGGGGAAAAAAATAAAAAACACCTCTAATGTACACATATGGAAATCTAATCTTCCACGTCCTGTCCCTGGGGCTGTTCATGTGTGCTGTAGTCTCTAAAGAGATGCTTTCATTTGATTTTGTTAATCACAGAACAATATTCGCTTTGTTGGAGTGTTTACAGTTGCGTACATGCGTTTGGCGTGACTATTAGGAGTTGGACGTCACAGAAAAATTGACGGATGTTGCAGTCGTTTGATATGTGCTTAATGTATCAGCTGTAAATGTTTGTTTCCGGTGTAAAGTTGGACATTTTAACATGGAGGTCTATGGGGATTGGCTCACTTTTGGAGCCACTAGCCTCTAGTGGTCATTAGAGGAACTGCAGCATAAATTCACAACTTGAAGCCCTGACAGAATTTAAACGTGTGCGTTATATAGAAGTCACTAGCCACTAGCCTGAGATTGTCACTCAATGTTTATATAAAGTCAAGTAAATTTGACTACCAAACGTATACGTTTTTGTCAAATCCCTGAGCGAAAGTCAAGAAACAAAGGAAACGATTGACGTCATGCAACAAAGGTCCTCCGCTGGAATCAAACAATGGATGCTGAAGTTATTTGACATGGTATGCTTAACAATTTAGCTGCAAACATGTTATTTCTGATGTAAGGATGGACATTTTAACATGGAGGTCTATGGGGATTGGCTCACTTTTGGAGCCACTAGCCTCTAGTGGTCATTAGAGGAACTGCAGCGTAAATTCACAACTTGAAGCCCTGACAGAATTTAAACGTGTGTGTTATATAGAAATTCCCTCGTGTACAGTGAGCATGAATGGAGCAATTAGCCATGTTTTGTACCAGACTGTAAACATCTTTATTTCTGCTGTAAAGTTAACATGGAGGTCTATAGGGATTGACTCACTTTTAGAGCCACTGGCCTCTAGTAGCCATTTGAGAAACTGCAGTTTGTGGCACTTCCACATAACGTCTCATCTATTTATTTTTTTATTTTTCTTTAGTACAGTGAGATTGTCGCTCAGTGTTTATATAAAATCAGTGGAATTTAAGTAAATTTGACTACCAAACGTATGTTTCGAGCGATAGACGGGAAACTAAGTAAACGATTGACATCATGCAACAAAGGTCCTCCGCTGGAATCAAACAATGGATGCTGAAGTTGTTTGACATGGTATGCTTTACAATTTAGCCGCAAACATGTTATTTCTGATGTAAAGATGGACATTTTAACATGCAGGTCTATGGGGATTGGGTCACATTTGGAGCAGTTGGTCTCTAGTGGATATTTCTGGAAGTGCAACATCATTTATAACATAAACCTCGATATGTTTGAATTATATAATATCAAGAATGGAGAAATTGGAGCAATAGAGACCAAAATACGTTTTGTACCAGTCTGTAAATATGGTTTCTGCTGTTAAGTTGGGCTCCCTTTTGGAGGTAGCATCTAGTGGACATTAGTGGAACTGCACTTCTTGGCTTCATCTTTCATCTCTGGTGGTTGCTTCTTGGTCTGATGCTTCCCTATATATAAATATAGCACCCAAACTCACACACGGAGAATGAGACTTGACAGGTGCAATTAAAATAATGCCATATTTGACCACAACATCTGTTTAAACACAAACTAGTTGTATGTTTGTAAGTTCTCATGTTTCTGAATCCCTGCAGGTTTACATGCTCCAAGCTGCAGGTGTGTGTGTTTGCGTTTCTCTCATCTCTTCTCATCTCCATGGATCTTTTCACACACAAACACCTTGTGTGTGTGTGTGTTGGCTTTCTGTGTGCGTGCGCTCGATCCCCTGTGTGTTGTGCGTCTGGGGAGTGAGGCGCTAACGGTGATAAGTTACAGCAGCAGCTTCAGGTGCTGGAGTCAATAAAAGCTCATTAACTCAACAAGAGGGTCAGTGGTTCCGTCCACCGCAATATTCCTCCCACTTCGTCTTCTTCACAGGGGAGAGGCGTGTATGTGTGTGTGTAGTGCCTTTTTAGTATGTGCGAACCGCTGGATCAATCAGACGACACGGTTCGTTTCCTCTGACTTTACAAAGACAAGAAGGGAGGAAGTGGAGGGCGGAGAGAAGGAGGAAGACAAATAATTATGAATACATTTGTCAAAATGCTTGTCAACCTTTTCATTGACTGATTTCTCACCTGTTTGGCTACATACACCAATCAGCCACAACATTAAAACCACTGACAGGAGAAGTAAATAACATTGACCATCTTGTGACAATTCAGTGTTCTGCTGGGAAACTTCTGGACCTGGCATTCATTGGTGTGGATGTTACTTAGACATGTAGCACCCACCTAGACCAGACCAGACACCCCCACCCCATAGCAATGACACTACTTGATGGGAGCAGCCATCCCCAGCAGGATGCAGCCTGACACAGACACACACAATAATGCTTTAGGAATAAAAAACATGAAGAACAGCACAAGGTGTTGACCTGGCCTCCAAATTCACTAGATCCCAAACTGATCAAGTATCTGTGGGATGATCCACATAGGCCCCTCCCCTCAAAGGCCCCCCCACTAACAACATTGTGTTGCCAGACACCAAGGGAGGCCTACACAATATTAGGAAAGTGGTCATAATGTTATGCCTGATCGGTGTATGGTCTCAGTTCAGTATCAAATTCCAGACATAATCAATTTAGGAAAAGTAATACGCCATTTTAACTGGTAAAATAAAAGAACTGTACGGTGAAGACTGTTTCTTTTCTTAACTTATCCTCTACTGACTAAAAGCACTATCAGGTCGTGGGTTACAGTAAAGAACACGGTAAGAGCTTCCGTAGCTCAGCCTAAAACTTGAATCTCTTTTTTCCTCGCTGACTCCCCCGATGGGGCAACTGCCTGACCTTACTCAGGTGATGCATAACATTTGCACAGGCAAAGCATGTTGTACTAAACAGTTCCATTAATAAATCAAATCAAATGAATGGAATCTGGCTGCTGGTTCTTCATGACATCTTAAAAGTTCGTTCTGCTTTATTTTTAACCATTAAGTGACTCGTTGTAGATTTTTTTTTTCCAGTTCCCTACATGGGATTACTCTTATCCATGGACGCGTGGAAATTTTCCAAGTCTTGCGTCAACAGGTCCCACTAAAAACAAATCTAAAACAAAGGCAGCTGGAGTGGCTTGAGTTTTCCTGAACTGACGTTTCATGCGAGTGTCTTAAAACTTAAAACTCTATCTGGTTAAATTGCAATATACTGATTTATCATCTACCTCATCCACCAGGGTCATGAATTCATACAGACTTGTGTAATGAACACGATAGACACGTGCAACCGTGGTTTCTCAAGCTTCCTCGTAGATTCCTCAGAGAAGATCACGAGCTTCAGTGTTTTGCGCAACTCTTCGTTTCCACAAGTTTTAGTAGTTAAACTGCTTGGATAGCGCGACAAGCATCCGTATGTTCAGCGTCGAGTGTCTTTTTGATGTAAACCTTGAACTATGCTCCGACTACAAACTATTAGTCATGATTTTCTTGTTCCAGACAAACCTCTGAGTTCAAAAACCCTGAAACTGTGGCCACATCTCGGGGTTAAAGCAGCCAGAGACGCATGTTGATATGTTTGTGGCGCGCTTGGAAACCTTCGCCGCGAAATCAGATGAGCAAAGCCCCAGAGAGCGGCGGATGGTTTTCATCCCGGAGCAGCAGCAGCTCAGAGTACTGTCTGATGAGAATGGTCTGAGTTGGTCAGCTACTACATGCTGGCGTTTTTTACTGTTCTGCTCTGCGATGCTCTGTGTTCTGCTGACTTGTGTTTGGTCTGAAGAACGTGTTTCTCATCTGATGATGTTAGTTTGTGCCTCTGGGAGAACTTCATTAATTCATCTGAGGTCTCTCTCGGCCTGTGCAGTCGCTTTCCATCTAGTCCATCTCTTCAAGTCTCCGGTTTTCTCGGATTCTCTTTCTGCTTTCATTGTCACTCATTCTCCTCATTTCTTCTGCTCCTCGTTGTTTGTTATCATATCTTGCGCCTGTAATTTCCTCTCCCCCTCTACGCCTTTGTCCGCCCATCTCCCAACCGCGGCTTTATTGCTTTACATAACGCAGGCTAACTAAACTGTTTTTTTTTTCTTTACGCATCAATCTTTTATCGCAGCGCCGTCTCGAGCTCTTCTTAACAAGCTTTTAGGCTGAATAATGCACCAACTGGTGGCTTCTGCTGCAGGTCTGCAAACACTGGTTGTGTGTATGGATATTATCAGATTCTTGTGCATTAGTTTGTGTCCACATCGAAGTGTGTAGTCACTCCGGTGACACATCTGCTGCTGCTGCTGCTGGCTTTGCAGCGGACGGCCTTGTATCCCTGGAGGTAGGCTGCAGGGTTTAAGATCAAGGGTGGTGGTGGATATCCAGATAACTTCACATGCAGCATGGTGGACCACTGCCCCGCTGCCCTGTGATCTATATTCTGTTTAATTAGGAACCGGCATTCGGTCAAACATGCTAACATATCGTAAATCAATACTCGAATTGTGGCTGGTGGCTGTAATGACTCTAAGGTCACGGCCACACGCAGAAGAGGACAGCTTTAGTAAATGTTTATTGTGTGAGCAGATCAGCTGCATCCCATGTGTTAGAACACAGTGTGTCCTCACTGTTTTATCACCGGCATCTGTGTGCAAACCCCGAAGGCTGCAGGGGATGTGGACGGCTAATAATGACCTTGTAAAACAAACTAGTATCTTATTTATACACCGAGCAGACGCGGAGCAGCATTAGCTTTGGCCGGGTCGTGTTTTCCTTGCCACCTGATGAACATCCAGTCCAGTTAAACGCTCACTTTAATCTCTCCCGAGGGAATTATGTATCTTTAATAGTCTCTGGCTCTTCAGCTCCTTCTCCGCGGGATGTCAACAGACTTAAGTGCCTGAAAAAATAGAGGCCGCTTTAAAAAATGGATGTTATTGAATAAACTGTGCATGTACGTGAAATATAAATGGGTAAATACTCAACTGCAAAATGTGTAGACATAATGACATAATCATAAGACAAAACTGCTTTGAGCCTGCATATATAACACAAGCTTTCAATTCTGCAAATGTCCACAGATGAACCAGTGATCAGGGTTAATTATGAATGCAGCTGCCTTCAGTTGCCAATTTTGCAGGTAGTAAAACCAAAACAAAAACCAAAACACTCTAAAATGCTCCTCAGGACTGCAGGAAACTAATCATTTCCTACAAGTGGCACCTAAACCTACAGTCTAGAATAAATAGGTTCCGTATGACTGCATGTGCTATTACTCCCCTAATGTTGCAGCTAATGCTACATTCACATTAGTTGCGATAGAGCTAATGCTACGTTCTCAATGGGAGCGGGTGATATGACGTGTCAAGCTGATGCCTGACACAAAGTTGAGCTGTCAACAAATCATATGCATTTGTTTCACCAGTCAACGTTTAAACGGGTGATCAGTGAACGTCGATGAGGGTTTGGTGAGCGCTGCAACTACAACTCGCCGATAATATACATTATAATGCCAATTCACTCACCCATCCAAATAATTGAATTCAGGTGTTCCAATCACAGGTGTATAAAATCAAGCACCGAGGCATGCAGACTGCTTCTACGAACATTTGGGTCGCTCACAGGAGCTCAGTGAATTCCAGCGTGGTACTGTGATAGGATGCCACCTGTGCAACAAGTCCAGTTGTGAAATTTCCTCGCTACTCGCTAAGTGGAAGCGATTGGGAACGACAGCAACTCAAGCACGAAGTGGCAGGCCACATAAAATGTCAGAGCGGGGTCAGGGGATGCTGAGGCGTGTAGTGCGCAGAGGTCATCAACTTTCTGCAGAGTCAATCTCTACAGACCTCCAAACTTCATGTGGCCTTCAGATTAGCTCAAGAACACTGTGTAGAGAGCTTCATGGAATGGGCTTCCATGGCCGAGCAGCTGCATCCAAGCCAGACATCACCAAGTGCAATGCAAAGCGTCAGATGCAGTGGTGTAAAGCACAACGCCACTGGACGTGCTCTCTGGAGTGATGAATCACGCTTCTCCGTCTGGTAATCTGATGGATGAATCTGGGTTTGGTGGTGCCAGGAGAATAGTACTTGCCTGACTGTATTGAGCCAAGTGTGACGTTTGGTGGAGGGGGGATTATGGTGTGGGGTTGTTTTTCAGGAGCTGGCCTTGGCTCCTTAGTTCCAGTGAAAGGAACTCTGAATGCTTCAGCATACCAAGAGATTTTGGACAATTCCATGCTCCCAACTTTGAGGGAACAGAGCACCAGTGCACAAAGCAAGGTCCATAAAGACATGGATGAGAGAGTTTGGTGTGGAAGAACTCGAGTCCTGACCTCAACCTGATAGAACACCTTTAGGATGAATTAGAGTGAAGACTGTGAGCCAGGCCTTCTAGTCCAACATCATTGTCTGACCTCACAAATGTGCTTGTGGAAGATTCGTCAAAACATTCCCATAAACACGCTCCTAAACCTTGTGGAAAGCCTTCCCAGAATAGTTGAAGCTGTTATAGCTACAAAAGGTGGGCCCACATCACATTAAACCCTATGGATTAAGAATGGAATGTCACTTAAGTTCATATGTGTGTAAAAGCAGATGAGCAAATACTTTTGACAGCATAGTGTAGCTGGTCACGCCAACCATGTTGTAGCTGTTTTTGCTCATAGTGTGAATGCAAGATTAGGAGGCTAGGTTTCTGAAACTATGCTAAGATCTCTTGTATCGATAATCACGGCTTTAGTGGTGATAGGGTTAGGGTTAGCTTTAGTGGCTTTAGTGGATGTATATAGGCTGGGACATACCAAGCTGACGAAGCTGCAGCTTTTTTGCAGTGTTGGGCCGTCTGTGCACATCGGTGTCGAACACCTTTGGCATTAGTTGGTCTTTTGTCTCCAGACAATTCATAATCTTAGTTGAATTATGGCACTTCCTAGCTTCCCAGCCTCCAAGCTAACAGTTGCACTTCCAGTTTCCCAGAAGACTTATTTCCTCTCATGAACAGAAAGTACAGTCTGTGCCAGCTGGAAATTGACTGTAGCCTCCCGACGTATTCAAGTGTAATGGACACGTGAGGCGAAGTCACAGTCAACCTTCGATGCAGGTAATGTTGCAGCAAAATCTATGATACTGGCTGAAAGATCCAACACTAGATTCCAACACCTATATCATATTGTCTGAGGCTATGATGAGATTTTGTATCGGTAAATCCAGCTTCAGTGATAATAGGTGGATGTATAAAGGCTGTGACACACCAATATCAGTCATTGTCTAGTGTTGGGCGGACGGTAAACGTCTCCAGCCCTAGTTTTTCTGAATTCCTAGCTTCCTAGCCTTCCAGTTGCTCTTCCAGTTTCCCAGAAGATTATTCCCTCTCAGACTTAGGACATGGAACGTGCAGTGTGTGCCAGCTTGCCGTCGGCTGTAGCATCTGCGATGTGTTCATGTGCAAATTTTTGGCTCAGATGCTAGAGATGTGAGGTAACGGCACAGTCAGCTTTCGTTGCTGGTAGTTCTTTAATGTCGGTTTGTAGTGTTCATACCGTTACTCCCCTAATGTTGCAGCTAAAGCGACTAAGTGTCCGATACAGGCAGATAAATCCAATGTTAAACTCCCACGCGCTTAATCTATGATGTACATTCTTGTATCAGTGAGATCACCTCATTGCTTTAAGATATTTAAACTGCAATAAAAGTAAGAACTTCACAGGCACAACACTAAAAGCCGCTGTGCCACATTTGCAGTTTGAACATAATGAAAGTCACAGATTTATGCTTCAGCATTTGTTTTGACAATCATTCCGCAGCAGAGAGGATTATCTTATTGTCTTTTAATGTGAAAAGCCAGTTTCCGTAACTGTCTCCTAAACTAAATCTGCTCTGCGCGGTGTAGTCTGGAGCGTTATTTGTGCCGTTTCAGTGCTCCCTGATAGGCTGTTATATAATGCTGTGTATTCCTGCAAACCCCATAATGCTGCATGGGCACTTGCAAATAAAGCCCACATTGTAACTGTGCATAATTCTGACAGAATCTGTGATAATTATTTTTAGAGCAAGACCAAATTTGCATAAGCTTTGTGTAGAACCAGAAACGACCACGGACAGCGGATTATAAACAAGGTAATTATCTCAGAGTATCTCAGGATGAAGGCACAAAAATAAATAAATAAAATAAATAAAAAGCGATTCCTGAGCTCATACAGAAACTTTGAGTTTGGGTCTCCCTGAGGTGAGACAGTCAGTTTTTAATTTTCAGTGTCAACAAATTGTTTTGCAAGTTTTCTCTTGATTTTTTATATACAGTATATATATTTTTTTTTACGTTACCACAAGGAATTAGGTTTATTGTTCAGCAGGTTGCAGTTAAACACCCACAGTGCTGACGCAGTCATCAAGAAGACGACAGAAAAAATGTTTGCAGACAAAAGTTGAAATTTTAATTTGGTTTTATGGGTCTAGGACGGAGGCAGAGGTGGGGGACGGCGATGCACCGCTCCAAACCGGCATGAGACGCGCATTTGCCAAGAAACAGATGATGCTTTGTGTGATTTTTCTGGAAGGGAAACGTCTTCTTCTGCTCACCCCCGCCATCCCTCGTCTCTTGTGGCCCCGGAGCGTTTGTTTTATTGTCAGGCCCCGTCCTGACGCGCTGAGGGGCCGATGGGAGCAGGTCTGTTGAATAAAACACTGGCACAGACGTTAAAAGCTTCCTGCCAAAATGATTAGATCCTCCACCTCCTGAGGTACAACAGTCACCGAGGTGTGTGTGTGTGTGTGTGTGCATTCAGCTATTTAACGTCGGCAGGATCCCCGACCACTTTGCACGCACACGTGCCCTCTTTTGCACGCACAGATAGTCCTAAACGAACGGTATTTGTTCAGAGGTCTTTTTAATCACCCCAGCGTTGCTCTGAGGGGACTGCAACCGAGGCAGGACGGTGTTATGCTGTCAACACTTACAATGGTGTGCAAGACCGTTAGGGAAATCACCGAGAACAATCATGGCCACACATCGCTGCCTCCTTTTGTTTTACAGGAGCGGCTGACAGATATTTATGGCGGCAGAACAACCCTGACTGGTTTTCTGCTGCTTTCTGCCCGTCTCTCTTTCACTCCTTTGTCTGGTTTCTTCCTTGTTTAACTTATTACCAGGCAGGAAACTTTCATCTGAATCTGTCTGTCATTTCCTTCTTTCTCCTTCTCAAGGTGTCCTCCTCCTCTTTTTCTTCTTCTTCCTCACCACTACTATTCCCCTTTTCCTCTCAACGGCATCTTTCTTTCTTTCTCATTCCATCGCCCCAGCTTTCCCAAGAGCTTCCTCAAACTTTCCTCCAAAATTCTTCCCGGCTTCCCCCCTTTTTCTCTTTCTGCTTTCTCAGATAAGTGCATCAGTCGCTTCCACTCAGAAGATTGCCGCCGTTAGATCGTCTTGTGCGAGAGTGGGGTTGTACCCATCAGAGTCTGTCTCTGGAGGATTTCACTTTACACATGTGCTGCCGCGCTTCAGAACGAGCCTTTTACATATTCATCGATGCAACTCGGCATTTTTTAAAAAATGTTCAAAGTCTTAACATCCAAATTTATTACACTGTTTTAAATACTACGCTGTGCGACAACATGATACACAATGGCAGTGAGGGATGGCGTGAATTATTATTTTTTTTACCCCCCCAGGTTTCTGTTAAAGTAAGGTTTAATTTGTCATATGCATCACTCGATCACTGCGATCTCTAAACAATGCTGAAATTACGGTGGTCGAGGGACACTCAACATACTGTTGCAAGAAAACGTCTTTACCAGGATACAGAGGCGCCATGCGATTAGCGCAAACAATGATAATATTTCCGCGGGACGCCACAGAAGTCACAAAAATGATCTTAACACATTTTAAAATATTATTATTGCAGCTATTTTTGCAGGTAAATTGTGCATTTTGTCTGATTATGTGAACTGGCAAGTTAGAAGTATGCAAATATCTGATAAAGAATCATGCAATCCGGATGTTAAATTAAATAAATGAATAATAATGTGGATTTCGGCAGTTGTCAACGACTCCTAAAGTAAAAAATATTGTGAGTATTAAAAGCATCCCAGCCAAGTTTGTCACTTTTTGGGGTCCCCTGGAAACACTTGAGTTGTTTCTGTAGTTAAGAGATAATTAAGATGATCCATTATTTATCCCACAGTGAGGAAATTTGCAGCGTTGCAGCACAGCAATGTGTATGTAAAATGCATCAATTTGGGCAAAGGATAGGATAACATAAGTTATTACATGTGTTTATTAAAGTTGCAGTGCGTTGAAGCTTTCTCAGTCACAATATGAAATACTTTCTTAGTTTATAAAGCTTATAAAATCTTTATTTATTTATTTTTGTGTGGAAAATTGATCCAAATGTATAAATTATTTGATAAATTAGCTTTTTTTCAACTGTTTCAATTGACTCTCTACTACGCCACAGTTAGCCATAGCTAACATGCTAACAAATTATTACAGATTTCGTCAATAAATTTTAAATGTTATCGGGCAAATTATAATCCAAAGTTATGTACAACAACTTGCACATATCTTGACTAAATTCACCATTAATTTATGAAAACAAACCTGCTAGCAAGTTGGCTAAAGAGTTAGCAACAGTGTCAAGCTAAGGTAACATTTGGTCGTATTTATTTGGACTTTATTATGTTATTTGTAGGAATGACTGTAGGGTTAATGTTGGTGAATGGCAAGCCATTTTTGACTGACTTTAGTATATTAATATTTTTTGTTAATTAACATTTCTTCTACCTGATTGAATCAATTCCAACTGTTTACATGTGACCAAACACGCGACCTGTGGGAAATCTGTGGGAAACCAAACAGAAGAAGAGCTTTTATTAACCCAAACTGAACCAATTCAATAGATGACGACGACCGAGATGTCTCGCATGTTTTTAACCGTGCTGTCCTCATTGATTCCGACTCGGTTCGTCTTTTCAAACACTTGTTTCGACAACTTGCTCCGTGTTTCTGTCCCTCCTGGAAACCTGCCGCCAGATGTTTACTCTAGATGCTCAGAGAGAATGGATTTATTCCAAACCAGAGAGAAACCAGCAGATCAAGTGTTCACATGGTTATTAGGAGATCAGATTATCAAAAGTTTAAACCACTCCTCTACATCTGATTGAAAATGTCTTCTGAACAGACCAGTCTGTTCTGATTGACATGGTTTTGAGTGATTTTACCTTTAGATTTCATCTTAAAATCAGTTTACCTTGCCTTGTTTGGTGTCATTCGTCTCAGCACAACCTCATATGTGTGACTTTACAGCTATTTTTTCATTTTGACGTACTGTATTAACACACTGGACCTAAAACCACATTAAAATCCGAGCAGGAAAAACTTAGATTTTTCACTGTGAAAACCACAAACACGTTTAACGAACCATTTCCATAACTTGCAAATTAAATTGTAGATTTCAGAAGCTTATGTAAAAAATTAGCAAACAACAAAGTTATTTACAACTAATGAAGTTAAATAACTGAGGTTCGGGAACAGGACCACGCCTCAAACACCCAATTACCTGCACCTGCCTATACAGACGCACCTAACGTCTCCTCGCCCGTTTGACTCAGTTCTCAAACCCCTCCACCCCGACCCTCTCTGTTCTCTCTTCTCCTTTACAGTCTCTTTGCAGGAACTGGGGGGTCAAGGAGCCGACACCTCCAGAGATATGTCCCCACCCTGAATCTCCCTCCCTGGGTTCCTACGTCCAATCATCATCAGTCGCTACTCAATTCTCTTTTCCTTCCCCTCGACCCCTCGAACCCTTGACCCCTCGACCCCTTGACCTTTCCATTCATCTCCTATCTTTCCCTTCTCTTTAACCTGGTCAAATAAACTTCTTTGAATATCAAGAGGCGTGGTCTTGTTAGTGAATTTACATTAAAATGCAGGAAATGCACCGGGCATTTTTTGTACAACTATGTACGGTCATTGACAAAACTGCCAGGCGTCACAATAAGTCTAAATAACTTCTAAATGTCACAAATCTCTTCTCAAACTCAAAACTTGCTTCTCTCTTGCGCCGTCGTCACTCCATAGACTGTATGTAGCGTCACTAACACAACCTTTCCCTCTTAAAGGGGGATTACCATTTTTTAGAACCTGGACCTTATTTCTGGCATAAAATACGGTCCTTTACTCACCCATATAACTTTGGTGTCATTTGGAGTCGTTTGGACGATATTTAGATCCAGTGGAGTACTGTGCATAGTGGAAGTGACTGGGGCACCGAAACATAGCCTCTAAATAACGCATTATCTGCCGCAAAACTCTTTCATTGCACCAATATTTTGTTATGATACGCTAGTGCTATTCCCCGTTGAGCCCAGAGTTAGCTGTTATCATCATCCAGGTCAGAGGTTAGTAGGTAAAATCTACAGACCCCGGATGATAATGCCCCAGTCACTCCCACTCCCGCTCCGCTGGATCTAAATATCCGAATGACACCAAAGTTATATGGGTGAGTAAATGACCGTATACAATCGTCCAGGTTGTAAAAAACGGTAAAGACGACAATATTCAGGAAAAAGTCTTAAGACGTTTAGTTTCACTTGGCCTATCAACACAATTTAAAAACTGGTACATAGTTTGAAGTTAGCACTTTCTACACAAGTTGAAACAGAGACTCTGGTTATGTGATTTGGACGTGTCCGTCGACCCCAGACGGTTAATATGCCCTCAGGACGTGAACTACTCTGCCAGTCTACGTGCTGGAACCGCAGCTTTTAATCAGTCAAATTTCTAACTTCCTTCACTTATTTCAACGTTGTGAGAATTAATCTTTTCCACCAATCAACTTGTTTGTTGATTATCTGCCAGAGCGGCTGATTGAGGCGGTCACTCTGCCAAATCCCACCAGTATCGGCTGGTGTTCATTTCAGATTCCCTGTGATCTGTCCAACTTTGTTAGTGGTGCCGGCCTGTCTGGGCTTCAACCCACCTTAATCACACTCCCGATGTTTGTTTGTCAGCGGGCAATATAGGTTTGGCAGTCAGTCAGTTTAATTGGCTATGCACCAGCAACTTAAAGCCAAGACAGAGCCTTATTACGCAGCTATTCCCCACTAAATCCTACACCAAACTGGGATTTGATCCAGTGGCTGTAGGACGTGCAGTGCAGAATGTTGTAAATTAGTGCAACACATGAATTAAGCACTGCATAAAACAATGAAGAAATACGTCAATTAGCAAACTTTTTAAACGAACAAAAGAAAAGAAGCTGTTCTGCCTCCTGCATCTTGCGCTCGCTTATCGATCCAGACGCCTCAGACATATACGGTATCACCTGGTGGAGACACAGTACACCCATCAGCAGCGTGCAGTCACCGGAGGCTACAGCGAGGCTGCAGTCATTTCACATCAGTGGCATCCTAACAGCTTCTTGTTCTTTTGGAACAGAGAGGACGGTCCTCAGTGCGGCACATTTGCCCGGTGAAGTGAGAGGAGCTCGTAAAAGCAGAGAGAGTTTGGAAGATGTTGCAGTCCTAATGCAGCACAGAGCAGTGTTAATGGCTCAGAGACCTGGAGATCTGCATTTGTAAAATACAGCAATTTTAACTTTTCGGTGCGAGAGAGGCCAGGAACGTCTTGTCTGTGACGTCGTCAGGAGACACCTCGTGAAGCTGCTGCGTTTAAAATTAATGAGATTTGTGGACTCAGTCTTGGTATGGAGGGATTTTGTGAACATAATAACACACAGAGAGAACCTCTATTTATATAGCTCCTCTTCTAACAAGATTACATGGTGTTGTACAAGAAACAATGAATAAATAACCACGTGGTGTAATGAGAAAAAAAAAAACATCAATACATTTACGTAAATTACAAGACAGGAAAGTTGGTTTGGAGTATTTGCACATTACTGCACGTTCACATTGTGGCACAGCTGGTTTCTTGTGCAAATGTTTGGAGCAGATGAGCAGGAGACACTAAATTCAAGGTATTGCAGGGATAGATTTTTACAATTTATATACAGACCATGTCTACAGTAAGCACAAGACAAATATCACCAATGTTTCAAAGATCTAATGAATAGGATATGTATTTAATTGTTTGATTGCTGGATGAAAATGGAGTGCACGTTTTTATCAGGGAATTTTACCGAAAGGAGCTGTCCTAAGTTTGATTCCTTTGGGTTTCATACATTTGTGATATTTCATAAAAATCTGCTTTTCTATAGTCATGTTTCCACCCAAAGTATTCAAAACATTTAGCTCCAGAAACCCCTTTTTCAGTCAAATATAAATGTACCTTCAGATCTTTGTGAGTTCACAAGACGTGTGGAAATCAGGCAAATTATTCTGGTGCTTTGAGAGTCATTTTGCAAGACTGTGAAGCAACTAGTCCCACTCCAGTCCAGTAGGTGGAGCACTAGTGGCGAGAGAGCAACGACCAGCAATGCATTTTTAGGGGAGGCTTTGAGGGGAGGGGCCTCTGTGGATCATCCCACAGATACTTGATCAGTTTGGGATCTAGTGAATTTGGAGGCCAGGTCAACACCTTGTGATGTTCTTCATGTTTTTTTTTTTAGTTGTTCCTAAAAAGTTTTTGTGTGTGTGTCTGTGTCAGGCTGCATCCTGCTGGGGATGGCTGCTGCCATCAAGGAGTGTCATTGCTATGGGGTGGGGGTGCCTGGTCTGGTCTAGG
>JASGAT010393783.1:0-10027 GCA_030220025.1 Chelon auratus | reverse complement strand
TTTTTAAACTGACCCGAGGAAAAGCTTATTACTACTGACTTTAACAATGTCTTTTTTGTAAGCATCCTTTGCCAGAATTATATCTATTAGGGAAAAAAACTCTTGTGGAAAAGTCTCTTGTTACTAAAGCAAGATTCTGACTCGCAGCAACGGGTTTGATTGTAGCGTAACTGGCAGAGCCCACGCTGACCAGAGATGTACCGAGCAGCTTAAAGTCTTGGCCGAGTATTTCGAAAATAGCCTTTGAAAATACTACGATTGCAAGGAGAGAGAAAATACAGGCCAAGTCGGGCCAAATATTTTGGCGCTCATTCAAGGTGCGGCGTCTCAGAGAGAGTATGGGTGCTAGTTAACAGGATGTAAAGGATTATTAGGGTGTTGGGGTGATTTCTTTTAGCAGAAAACTTGACTTCACGCAATAACTGTGTGCCAGAATAAGTAAAACTCCACGTCTTTCAAATGTAGTCTTCAAAGCAGCTTATAGATCTTGAACACCATCATGGGCTGAGTCTAAAAACCTCTCCCCAAAATCCCTTCCCCCTGTGGACGTTCAATATTTTACATCTAACACAAAGCTAAAGGCAACTGGACTTGTTTGAGGTTTCTCGAAAATGTTCCACATCCAAGTGGCTTCTCCAACACTTGTGACCGCGACTGATCGCGGCTTTCAGGTTATGAAATAAAAACCTGAACCGTTAGAAGTGAAGAACTCTCTTGGATGAGCGGTGGAACGTTTTCAAGAGACCTCAAACAAGTCCAGTCGCCCTTGTTTCTGCTTTTCTTTAGATATACCACGACCTGGAGGACTGAGAATATTCACAGTCAAGAGCCGACTCTATAGCGAGGAGTAAAATTAAGATTTCACACAGTCAGAAGCATGTAAGGTTTGCATCTGTAAATGCAACACATGGCACTGCAAAATTGTAAGCAAGAAGGAGTATACACGCCATGGACACTATCTAACTTTAATAAAGGTACACTAACATACAGATGGAATTGGTTGTCTTCAATACCAGCTCTTAAACAGATGTCCAGATGTCTGAGTTAGTGATGAAAACAATTAAGAACTTATGATAAACCAAATTTCAGTGATGGTAGCTTTGCAAATGTGAATATTTCCTGATTTCCATGGTCACTTGACTACTATAAATGCTATTGTCCTGTTTGTTATTGGTTTGAATTATAATTAGAAGCAATTTATGAACCACGCAATGAATTAATTACTCATCATTACCAATTTTACCAGATTATATGAATAATGATGGATGCAGGCCTGTTGATAAGAAAGAGGTGTACACGCCATGGACACTGCCTTTATAGTGCAGTTGTTGACTGCACTATAAAGTACAAAATTGAACATTTCAGTTATTTTTCACAGTTTATGGACCAAACTACTAATTAGATAGTCAGAAAATAATCCTTAATATATTTTCTTGCATCCACTGAACTGTTCAAATGTAAAAAGCAAAACTTATTTGACTGAAACGTCCATACTGTTGAACCTTAAACTGCTGGACATGCACACACTCCTGTATCATTACCATGGCAACCATTGTTGTTGGTGTGACCGTATATGATTGCGGGGTCCAAACACCAATCAGACGTGGTCTTTTGTAAATTATAAGGTGGACGCATTGACTCACAGATCACATTTGAAACAAGATAAACAGCCTGTTAAGTGGAATACATCTCCAGGGACACAACTTGAGAACAAAAAAACACAAAAACAACAACAAAAAACAATTTCCTTTCAGAGAATTTATATGAAACCTGTGAATGCCTTTAAGTGAACCATTTGAAATGCTAGTTGATGCTCAGCATGGCGCGCAGTGTGATGGGCGAGGTGTGAAGTGGGTGTGAATTGATCTTTAGTTCTTCCTGGTATTAAAGATGTCAAAAAACTCTGGCTGAACTACGTCTAAATATCTGACAGCTGTGAACTACAGCTTCAAGTGTGAATGAAAAGCTTCACATAAAACTTTTTTCTTTATAAACAGCAATGTGATTTCTGACACATGAGGAAGTCAGGGTGTTGAAAGTGTCGGAATCTGTGTAACGTTTAATAAATGCAAACAAAGCGGCGTTCAAGTGCAAACACAAAGCAGGATGAGAAGAAAAGATAAGTTACTTGAGATTAAAAACATTTCAGGTGCTTTGTTCAGCACATGTACTGTATTCAGTAAACTAGAATACTCTTCGCGATATGCTCAATATTAACACAAGTTTGTCTTTACTGTGGTCCTTGTCACTGTAACCTGCACTCGTAGTTTGAGTTAAACTACCATGTGCCTCCTCTGATAGGCACATGGTAGTTTCCTGGTCATTTTCTCTGTCTACTGCTGCCTCCATATGGGCTTTGTGAGCTTGTGATTACAACATGAGAATTTGTGCACATAAAACGTTTGGCATTCAAGTGTTGACAACCTCAAATTGCCGGCAAACTGCTGCTAGGCAACGGTTGATGTCCAGAAGCCAACAGCAACATCCAGCAAGCGTCCAGGTAACGTCATAAAAAATTACAGTATATTAACAAACCATTCACCTCCTCGACTTCTAAAAAACGTCAACAAACACATCACAGCTCATATACTAAAGCCTTGATAGAAATGTGCACTTATTTTTACATGACTACCACAATGAAAGCAAAACATTCGCCCTCGCTAACCACTGTAATGCCAGCCATGCCAGTCAGCTGTGTGAATATCTTAACATATCTCTAGACAGATGTGACAGATGTGCATACCATCGTACCATTAGCTTCTATTTCCTGATCTTTGTGTTAGAGCAAGCTATCCTCCAGGGGAAGTTACTATAACGAGACAATTCTGGGATAGAGTTTGCTGTTGTACTCTCAGAGCAGCTAGAATGGCAGCATTTACTGCTAAATGCTAATATCAACATGCTTATATATGTTCACAATGCTGGCATGCTAATGTTTAGCAGGTGTAATGTTAGCATGCCTACATGCTAGTTAGCACAAAAGCTAAGGTTCTTTGGAACGTCATTTATTTTGCAAGTGTGAAAAGTCGATCTACTGATAAGAAATCAAACAAAACTTGTACAAAAGCTAGGTTTGATGGCAAAGTCATAATTATTGCAGGTTTGTGGATTAAACCATTGAGGTTTTGGATATGATGGCGGTACAGGATGAAAAATCTAATTTCATGGCAATCCATCCTAGTGCTAGTAGGATTCATCGTTCGTTCTAAATGTTTGTTTGCACAGTTAATCAAATAGTGAGGCTGTATCTACATATAGATATTTCAATCCACACCACAGGGATGAACCAAACAGTATTTCCATCCCTGGAACGGTGCCGTTAGTGTGTCCAAAAATGTTGTTTTTTGAACACTAGATGCAAAGTGAGAAGTGTAACATGCGGGGAAAAGTGACCTCCACTGCTGCTCTTTTTAAACGTGGTTAGCGAGTCATGCTGCCGTCAGTGTTGATGTTGTCTTTCTGGTGGGGTCTGGTCGCCTCTAATTTTGGATCAAGTCTAATTACCTTCCGGTTTTTTTTTTTTTAGGACCGGGTCTGACTTTTGGGTCGATGCAGGATCGAGCCCTTTTGTTTTTGGAAATTAATTTATGCATGTCGAATCTGGGTAGGTGAACCTGTTTAATCAGGTCCATTTAAAAACCTCTCACCCACTAACACTGACAATTGGGTACCTTGGATCACACCACTAAGCAGATGACACTGCTGCCAGAAAATTGCACCTGGATCTCCGGTGAGAGAGAACTGGGCAAATGTTTAGCAGCGCTCCTTTATTTTGTTTTTAATATCATGTATTTTTTTTAAGCTTATCCAGATCATTAACACATGATGACAAAAAAGCTATAATTTCTGCTAAATCACAAAACTCTACAGAGCTGCTCAATGCTTGTTATATTTCGGTTTAAGTACAAAATGATATGGAGTTTAAATGAACACTCTGGATGTGGATGAAGTGTGGTGGGCGACAAAAAGTAAGGTCGAAAGAATTTATGTGAATGAGTTGGCGAGTCATTAAATCCTAAAGCCTACTTTAAAAAAATCTAAGGGGTAAAATGAAAACTGCAAAAGGACTCCTAGACGAATCACTGCCCACATCTCGTCGTCCCTTTCATCCAAAGTCAGCCGAGATAAAACCACGAGGCCGCCCCGGCAAAGCAGCTTCCATTTTGTGAAAGGTGCACCCCCTAAAGACATCTCCCGAGCCCTCGATGAATGCCGCATCAAAACTGAAACCGGCGAATAAAACAGACTTGTAAATCGCGCCGACGTCCCTCACGAGCGTCAACATTTCCTTAGAAGGCGGCTTCATTTATTTTTCAGCCATGCATATTTAACAGTTGCTCTCACTTGTGGGGGGGAGGGACAGGCCACTTCATGGAACTCATTCCAGGAATTCATCAGCACTGTCAGGGAACATGACAGCCAAATATTTCTGTGTCAGAAATACGTGAGCCAAGAAAGAAAAGACAAAAAAAAAAGAAACGCTGTAAGGGAAAGGGACATACGGATGATCAGCTGTGCTCGAGATACGATGAACACAAAATGAACAATTCTCGAAAAGAAAGATGTTGCCGAGCTGCTGGTTCCACATCCAAATGTTATACATTTGGAGAAGAAACAAACAGCCCGTAATCTCCTCATACGTTCAATCTCCTCTTTCTGAAATGACTTCATCTCTTTGCTCTGTCAAGTTCCAGCATCGGCGGCGGCGCTCTCTTTCGCTTCCTAGATGTTCTCAGAATAAAGCGCAGAAAGCGGGACGACAAAGAAAATATACCGCGTTGACTGAATTACTCGGCTCCGCGTTAGACTGGAATTCCTGGAGTTTAATCCCATCTAAAAACCCAAACCAGTACAGATCAGAAAAGTAACGGCATTTATCGCGCCTTTTCCAACTTTTATCTACAGACGCTTCATCATTTGTGATTACTGCTAAATTTCACGACAAAAGAAAGGCAACAAGACAATAACCAAAAAGAAATATTTGGTTGAGTACCATGAAAGCCGGAGTTCAAAGAAATATGGACTTGCTGTGTGTTGCATCATGTGAGGGCGGAGGGGGGAGGGGCACAGTCATCTGCCACAGAGCTTATTCCAGACAAACCTGCTACTGAGTATGTGCAACAAAACAGAAATTCTCATTGATCTTTTTACTTTTTTTTGGTCCTCCATCGCCTCATTTAAACAAAAAAAAAAGAAAGAAATTTATGGGACATAAATAAGAAGTAAGACAAATCTAATTTATTTCAGGGTCACTTCCATCAGCCTGGAGTGTCGGCGCGATCGATGGCGCCCCGAAAAACACAGCTGCCTTAAAAGTAAAAGAGAGAAGAAGCGGAAACAAAACAAAACAAGAAAAAAAAAATCTCCATAACTGCTTTTGTGAGATCGAGAGGATCGACGTGGCGGCATCATAAAGCTCTAATTTAGCCTGTTTTTCTGAGCGAGAGCTGCATGAACACACCCACCGATTGCCACATGACCTCCGCAAAGAACTAAAACACAGGGTGTTTTCCCTCCGCGCAGCCATAATGATACGCTGCTATTTATGCTCCGGCAGCTGGTGGGTGGCTGCGCTGAAAAGTCACTCAGTCTGCCTCCTTTATTTGCCCCTTGAATCTTGTAAGATCACCGCGAGGTTCAGTTTTTAAGCGAATGCCTCTGTTAGTTAACATGAAAATTTCTTTTACAAGTTGAGTGACGGCACAAAAGTGTCTCTGAGCTGTGAAGAATGACTCCTCCGTCTAAGACTAGTTTTGCTCTAGCCGTGCGTCTGGCGCTCAGTGCAGCAGCGACGTTGCTGGCGACTGAACTTAACGGAAGGGCAGAGTTGAAAGGAGAACTGTAATGATTAGGTGATTAACATATAATTAATTTCAATCAATCTTTCCAGACAGTCTCGAAGCGAAAATCCCAAACAGCAGGCTCCAGTGTCTCTAATTCGTCGCATATTACACTGAATATTTAACATGAACAGGACTTATCAAACAAGCATTTTTAAAGTGATTTCTTTTTTTCGGTGCGAGCTACAGGCAATAATCGAGGCTCCACAGGTGTGCCCTGTGACTGGAATATCAATGTTCCCCCCGTTTATCAGTAAACTATTAAACATTTAAGCGCTTTGGTCTTTTCCGTATTTAGAAGAGGGATGCTTGCAGAGGTTTCCCGTCTTTGCTTATTAAAGATCAAGGTCTAAACATTGCGGGTCACAGTGTTCTCCTCGTTTGTTCTCCGCCGCCAAGGGCACCGCTCGGTGTAATGCATGCGGCACAAAACAGTAGGCAAGCCGGGCACATGATGAGGAGTTAGATATGCTTTCTTTAGGCGTTAAATACGGCACGCAATCAAAGGTGAAATTAGCACTTTCTGCTTTATTAAATCCCACAGAGGGAGTCATTTGATTATTCTGCTCCTCCACTTGTGCTTCTTACCACTGTCACACCTCAAACTACAAATTAATTGGGTTTAAATGCAAAAAAGGTTGCACCTCATTTTATTCCAGGCTTCTCGCAAGACAAAAAAAAAAAAAAAGTGCGAGTCAAAATGATCGCTTGATTTTCGGCTGCTCCACTTCTCCCCGAAGTCTTTTACTGGGCCCGCTAATGTACGCATTTATATGTATATGATTTGTTTTTGTGTCATTGAGCCAGACAACAGAAATGTGCCGCTTCTCCGCAGATTATTATGCAGAATACGCCGCTTACATCTCACAAGTTTCTGTCATATTCTACTAAATTATATTAAATTATCGCTATTATTGGAAATGAAGAAAATTTCCAGTCGTCTTATATGCATATATTTTGTATTAAGCATCATTTCAAAAACTACTTACCAAACCCTTCCATTTAGCACTTAAAAGCAGAATGTAGACACTTAATAAATTATTTATAACACACAATGATGTAGCTGTTAACCAGTATAATAAGGGTATTTTAAGTGTACGCCTCTGGAGGCATTTTAATATGTACATAATAATTAATAATAATAACATCTAAGCTATAATAATGTGGTCTTTTTTATATATATAGTCAGTCACAGCAGGCTGCAGAGCAGTTATACTGATAATATGTATTAATAAACTGTGCTTAGAGTGCATTATAAAGCACTTATTTGTTATTTATTGCTCATGAAGGCTACCAGAGGCAGTAAAGTGTTACTTGGGACTCAGTTGGGAGCTATTCTGATCAATAACTAATAACTTTTTTTATTTTCAACAATTATTTTCTTGCTTAATGAATAGTTTTGTCCGTCTAATGTTGGAAACATTTGCCAACAGTGCCTGCAAAGATATTTAGTTTAGTATATAACACATTGCCGGAAAGAAAAACATCAAATCCTCCTGTTTGAGAATCCGAAGCAGCCACGGTTTCTTTTAAAAGACTGAGATGATTTTTTTGATTTCCAGAATGCCATTTAAAATTCTGTGGCTGATTAACTATTTATTGCAGCAACGCTTTAGCCGTCTCCAAAAGAAACGGTCCGGCCGGTGATTTCCTCATACTAACCACACACCGCGAGCTAGATAAGCCTCTGTCAAACATTATCAAGGTACAGTAAATAGCTTGTCTAAGTTCAATATTGATTTTCAGCTACCACAGTTCTCAGAGTAAACTTTATATATCTGAATCTGAAGACCGGCTCGCGGGCTCTGTGCTGCTACACTTGACAGGCCCAAAGCCATTAGGGGAAGACGGCGTTTAGGCCACTGAGGAAAAAAGAAAAAAAAAAAAGTTTCTGACTCCTTTTCATCTGCGAATTAGCCATTGACAAGACCCAAATGGGTAACCTTAATTAACTGAAGCCGCCGCGCTCCGGAGTCTGAACCACCTGGCTGTCAAACAGGGAACACAGCTGGCCACCGGTGTGCGGTCAGCGAGAAACGTACGTTTGTGTGGGAGTCCATTTCATTACGATGTTCTTATGAACTGGTAAGGATGTGCTGTATATATATGCCATCATTTACCTTAAACAGAAGCAGGAGTGTGCTGTTATATTACTGACTACTAGTGGATTACTTTTACAGATGAATTAACTTGTAAATAGTGAGTGATGTGACAGGATGGTGGAGGTAGCTGACATAAACATAACACGTGGGAGTTCTTGTACTTGATCTTTGACTCATAATGTCAAGCCTGACACAATGTGATGCTAGAAATGTTGTTTAAACTGCAGCAGTACTAATATATAAATAGAAATTACATTTAAATGTAATTAGCACATATGCCACGGTGTCCCTAAGCGTCACCCTTTTCTGCCACATCTGTCACTGATGGTTCATATGTGAATAAATCACTAAATATAAAAATATATAGCATTTAACTAACCCTCCTCCTCCCCCAATCAGAGACATATGCTACCTTCACACTGAACTCTTGAGTTTATTTTAACAACAAAGGAAGGTCTTGTACACAAAATGCTTGGGGTTCAAGCAGTAACCCCGCTGCTAGGCAACCGTTTCCGTCCAGAGGCAAGACTAGCGGTTTATCAAGCTAACAGCGGGGTAATTTAATGAAGGGAATGTAAAGGCATAATGAAAGGATGAAGCCGTCGGGAATATCAACATCTTCCTCCTCAGACACATTGTGGTTACGACACTGGAAGTCGCGCACAAAAAAAATAAAAACGCTTGGTATTCAGGTGGCAAAATCGGCCGAAACTCATGAGAACACCGCTGCTAGGCAACAGCGGGTGTCTAGAAGCTACCGAGGCTAACGGTTTAGCAAGCTAATGACCAGATAATTTAATCTAGGAAATGCGGGAGGAAAGAATGAGACTGTTGGGAATATCAATATCAACATACAACTAAATTAGAATATATTAACTTGGCATCCAACTCTCGTGTTTTTTCTGAAAACGTCAGAAAACGCATCAGAAATTTCCACACTGAAGGTTAAGATTATCACCGTTTGTATTGGCTCCTCTCGTGGACACGGTAAACACAACTCCATTTGAAGGTAGCCTAACACGGGAGCCTCTATTGTAGCCTGACAAGAAAAACCAAGGACGCTTACTTACTGTTACTGTGTTAGAGCATATTGGAAATAATAAAAAATACAGTAAGCACATGTACATTAAAAAATCTTTCCATGTGATTTTCAGTTCCCTTGAAAAACTTTGTAGCAGCCCACAAAAGTGTCCTACTTATTAACATATGGCGTCTTTTATTAAGAAAGAAGGGCAGTCTCTGTAATTTTAAAAGCCCTCCCTCGTCCTAAGGTTTCATCACATCCCGCAAAAGCAGCATAAAGAACTGCTAAGATATCACTTAAGTTTTTAAAGGTCGTCCGGTTTGATCATTCACGCAGCACAACCCGGCGACAGATGCGATGGGGTCGCGTGCTTTGCCCGAGCTTACGTCTGACCCAGAAAATTGGACTGAGAATATTCATGTGTGCGTCCTTGGAGATTTCCAGAGACTCTCTCTTTCATGACCGTCATACGACCCCTCCTGTAGCACACATGGGCAAACTGCCACACCATACTGTAAAAATGCTACCAGATGGCCTCCATATCCTCTTACTGCCTGCCTCTGTGGTTGTGGGTTAAGTGGGTGACGCCCACTCCCCAGTATTTTCCCTGTGATTGTAGCGCACACACACACACACACACAAAGCAGTTGGCATCATCTGCGCAGCGATAAAAGCAGAGAATAGTTCTTGTCTTGTGTTTTCTTCTGAACGTACACATGAAGTGGCCATTCTGCCAGTTAGCAGCGTCTTTCAGCCAAACAGTGTTTTATCTGATGTTTATTTGCTCCTCGAGCACTTCGAAGCAATCTGAACCTCTCATATATACTCAGGTGATCCTTTAAACAACACTTACAGCTGCCATGAAGACAACAGTCTCCACCTGGATGAAAAAGTATTCTGTCTGTTACATAAACCGATCAGGCATAACATTACGACCACCTTCCTAATATTGTGTAGGTCTCCCTTGTGCCTCCAAAACAGTTGTGATTTATCAGAGAATGGACATGGGCCTTCTGAGGGTGTCCTGTGGTGTCTGGTAACAGGATGTCATTAGTGGGGGG
>JASGAT010393781.1:9015-30242 GCA_030220025.1 Chelon auratus | reverse complement strand
TGCTGCCATCAAGGAGTGTCATTGTTATGGGGTGGGGGTGTCTGGTCTGGTCTAGGTGGGTGCTACATGTCTAAGTAACATCCACACCAATGAATGCCAGGTCCAGAAGTTTCCCAGCAGAACACTGAGCTGTCACAAGATGGTTTAAATGTTATTTACTTCTCCTGCCCAGTCATAATGTTGTGGCTGATCGATGTACTTTGTTGCTCTGATTGGCTGCAGGACTATCCATTTGCAGTATATTTTTTCCTCTGTGTCAGTTGAAAGACGCCTCATAATGAAACCAACCTGTTATCAGATTCAGATTGTGACCAGTTTGGAGTCTGGCTCAACCAGACGGGGGATTTACCGTAAGAGGATGAAACTTCAAGTCTAAACAGAAACTCTTTGGTTTACAACAAGTAATATCACGACTGACCGGTTTTTAATCTCATGTTACCAGCAGAGGAGGAAAGTGAAAGGAAACGCTGCACGTAAAGGGTCAGAATTCCTGCTGTGATGAACATTTACTGAACACAGAAACAAAGAGACTGAGAACCACATTCAAATGTTCCTTCATGTAAATCAGATGTCTCCACTACACACAAACGCATAATGTGTCCATCAGATTTCATGATACAGCAGCCGTGTTACACAACTCTGGCAAAAAAACAGATGATATGACGAGACTCCTAATCCAGAGCCTCATATGTAATACTTGATATAGCTTTGTATTAAAGCGCTGATAACAGCCTGTCTGATCCTGAGAGGAGCATTCACCTTCCTCTCAGCTCACAGATGACGTCATGGAGGTGGCGTACGGCAGATAAGGAGGTGAATTTGAATCTCTGAGCTGATGCTGGACGAAGGTTTGAGCAGATTGCTGCTTATCACCGACGCCTGTGGACGAGACTGAGCGACTGAATACTAGGAGCACAGTGTGTGACGGCCTGCTGTCATTTCAGTTTTTATTATACCGACGTAAAACCCACTTTGTCTACTCTCATTTCATGAAGCATTTAAATTCTCCTTTAAAGTTTTGTAGGAAGCTCCTGCCCTGAGAGAAGGAGTTCAAGACCAGCGCACTTTAAACTTTAAATACGTTAATGATGCATTCATGATTTGAGCAACAAACCGTCATTAAGGCCTTACGTGGGCCCTTTATCACCAGGCTTAGAATGGTTCTCATTATACTTGGTGAAGCATGTGAACATATCTAAAGAATGAGGAGGACTCTTTCTTTTTTTGGAATATTTGGTCTTCAAGCCTCTGAAAGACTAAAGTCTGCAACAAGAAGTCACAACTTGAACTAATCTATCTGATGGAGAGGATATTTTGTCTTAGGATATGTGTTTAAAGGTTACTGGGAATATATGCAAACCCCCTAAGACATGAACGATGCTCAGGACATTAAACTACATTTTTGTCTGTTTCTATATCAAATAATTGAAATTATTATCTTCTTATCGACTCCTTCTCCGACTGACAGCTTTTAGCTTTTCAGTTTAACCTGCAGTAAACAGGACGAAGTGAAAGATGCTTCAACATCATTGAAGTCTTCAGTTCTTTGTTTTGAGGACAGACGTTAAGACTGTGTCCCCCAAGAAGTTAATGTCAGCTACAGGTAAGTATCTGGCTGTTAAATATGTGAGTTTGTTATCAGCTACACCCACAGATCTTCATATTTAAAGCCCAACTCCACAACAGTAATTTAACACTAGAACACTAACGCCGATTGCTGCCACATGATATCCGTTGTGTTGCTGCTGTCTGTGTTGCGTGGATCCTTGTGAACCTTCAGTCTGTTTACCGACGTCATCGAAGGTAGGAGTGTTTCTTCGCTCCAATCCCTGTTTTTTTTCTACAAGTTCATTAGTGTTTGTTTATTAAATCAGACGATTGTAAGAACTTGCAGCCAGATTTGTATGTCAACGTACCGTGCACATCTAATATCCTGTCACAGGCTTGGGTAAGCTGACATGCAAACAGGTAAATAAGCCACAACTAAAGCTAGTTTTACTTTAGCAATTGCTAGCCATGCATATTTATTCTTTGATACTACCGCTAGCTAAGCGGTCCTGGAGTTTCCATTTAATTAATTTGGTCTAAAACATTTACAAAGGTGCCATCTCTCCCACGGTTGTCAGTGATGCAGGAAGACTGGTTTGTCTTCACTGGACAAGTCTCACATGTCCCAGGATCGGGTGGACAGAATTTCAAGTTCTGAAAAAGCATCTGAGTCACGTAAGGGAAACGATCCTATTTGTTTAGATTCCCTAATTGCCCCCTGTCATACCTTTTGTTGATTTATGAGATGTTTTATAGTTGAAAATAAAAGGAACGAACTTCAGCTTGCCATGTATTGTTGTACTTTATTGATCAGAAGTATTTTTTATTGGGTGTAACATACCTGACGTTAGTGATGGTGTCACTAATCACAACGTTCTAGGGTTAAAACTGAGGACTTGGATGAAATGTCTTCAAGAAACTCTACGAGTCCAGTTGAGGAACAAATATCTACGTATAAATAAAAAGAGAACAACATCGACTAGAATATCTTCTGTTTGGACAAAGAGACGATTCTTCAAGCTTCTCTACGGAGGCTCAGTAGCATCTGCTCGGTGCCAACTGTCTTAGACCGCAGGACAGTCCAGCTCCGACAAGGAAGAGCCGGTGAGGTTAATTTAGGGCAGACCTCTAATTATCATGGCTCTGCAGGGGGTCTGCAGCCTGCAGGACGGCTGAGGGGGATCTGCTGGAAACAATGATCCATCACCGCAGGATCTCACGGCTTCACCAGAACGAGCCCGAACTTTCTCAGCGGACACGTCCAGCCTGGTTTCATTGAGAAGGACACCATCTACGTCCTACTGGTCCTCGTCCTCGTCTGACTGCTGTTTTTAAAACTACTGTAATGTCCCAGTGAGGTATTGCTCCATCAAACTTTAACCAAGTTGGCTTCTGGGTGGAAAAAAGACACGAGAGCAGCCAAAAGCAGTGCTGTCTCAGCCTTTTCCACAAACAACACCACCACAAAGAATATTCAGTACGGGCATTTCCCAGATATTTCAGTCCGTTCTAATCTTTGTCCGTGACCTCCTGCACCTCTTGCATGAGCTCAACCACTGTAGAAGTTTTACAATATGGTGCTTTTGAGTGATTGTTTAGAAGCAGATACATATTTCTAATAACAGCAAGTGACTCCAAAAAGCAAAATACCAGAGGGTAAGAAAAGTTAACACGTGTGTACGGCATCGTTTTTATCGTTTGCTGAACCAGCGGCGTGGAAAAACATAGAGATGCACAAGCGAGACCAAGAGGGGGATGAAGAGGGGATAACCAACGAAAGGCCGTCCACACACTGAACTCAGAGGCCGCGGCTGTCGCTGCTTCGCCGGCCGTCGCAGCCAAAAGGCTCGGGGCGACTCTTCTGAAAGAAAGGCGGCCTCTGTCTGAGGAGTCAATCACATCTGACCCCCGACCACGCACACATATTAACACCCCAAATCCCTCCCCAAGCATCCTGCCAGGCTTCATTTCTCACATTCCTCATTCGGTGACGCGTCAGAGGAAATGTTTTTTAAGACGTCTTTTCTGATCCGTGCCATCTTGTTCTGACAGCTTTGTTTTAATGCCTGGAAACAAGGTTTAGACGTCCAAACTATTCTGTGAGTGTCCAGCAGACTGCAGTCACAGACAATCCTGAAGCCCTGGAGAGGACAGATAGTTAACTCTGACTCTGGACTCACAGTTCAACGGATCTCTGCAAATAAATTATGAAAAGTCTCCGGAATATTTTAAAAAAAGCTTTTAGCAAATTTGTCTTTTGTGTCCCTTCCTGCAGTATCCAACCATTAACAGGATTAATGCTTGAAGGTTGAAGAAATAGTCTGACATTTTTAAAACACTGCGTCTTACAGGCGTTTTAGGCTTCTGCGTCAAATTGTGATTGGTCCGCTTGGTAGTAGCATGTTTCCGCTTTAGTATTTCCAGCTGCTTATCCATCTCAATTTTCTAATAGATTGTTTTGGATCAATAAAGATGGAACACATGGAGGAAAGGTTAACTGAGGAGGTTCAGAGATACAAACACAAGTATAAATGGCTCACACTGGCGTGGGTTACGTATGTAGGTCACGGTGTCTATGGCCCATAGTACTCTAAAAGAGCCTTTACTCTTTGTGGGTTCCGTCTGCCAAACCCTGCTGTTGAAGACAGTTGGACAGGTAGTGTAGAGGATCTAATTATTATCAGTGTTTCAACTGATACAAACAAAGAGGAAAAATCTCTCTGCAAGCGTCTGAATAGTCCTCCAACCAATTAGTGCAATTTGTCAATCAAACCGCCCCAAATCATCCGTTTGGCCCAAAAGATCTTTGCCGGACCATAATCAGTTTCCAAAGGAGAGACTCCAGACCAAGTTTCAACCACAAAAGATTTTGTGAGTTAGTGGGATTTTGGGCTGGCTTCCTGGCTAGGACTTGGTAGTGGTGTTCAGGAGTGTTTACCGCTGCAGTGTTCTGCTGCAGTTAAAAAAAGAAAACTGACCATTTGCTCCACTCTTCCTTTGCCTAAGGTAGTGTTCACACCATCGCAACTTGATGCAACTTTATCGATACTCCACTCCACCACTACTCCACAGCTCCAAACACTAAGTGAGATCAAACCCCTTGACCAACAAGCCTCTTCTTTTTATTTTCGTGTTGCAACCAGAAGTCTTTATAGCCTCTTCCTAGAGAACCAGAGGATCACACACAGTAACATCAGCCTAACAACAAGTGGGACGCTTGTATCAAGCTTATCAAGTTCCTCCGAGGTAAACTGGTGAAAGCAGACTTTGTGGAAACAAATTAACTGAAAGAATACTGTTTTATAAACTAAAGATGCTGCTGCAGAATGATTTTATTGGAACTAAGAGGATCAAACCCGTAAAAACAGCCACAACGTGTGGAAGCTTTCTGTGCTTTATTCAAGCGGAGCACAGGTTGTCCTCGGACTCTGACCTAATTAGGTTTCTAATAGGTCCAGTTGTCTTTGCACAGACGGGTGAAGAGGGTCCACGCATGGAAAACAAAGCGGCGGGGGCCCGGGCGCTAAGCCTGTAGCGACAGATGCTAACAGGAGTAAATCTCTGTGAAACAAAGCCATTAGACAGCATCACTGCAGACGAGGGCGGGGGGGCGGGGGGAAGGGGGAGATCCACCGGCTCTGTTCCTGGATCAGTCCGGATAAACTCTGTTGTTCTTACTTATATGGATCAGGAAAGTGAATTCACATTTACGTTCAGACAATCAGCCTTTGAATTAGTGACAGTCCCTGTTAACAGAACACTTTAGGTTTGTTGAAGTAGGCAGCTTTCTCCCATTGTTCTAACTTTTCTCTATTTTTCTCCTACTAGTGGTTTTTAAGAGTGTTTTTTATTTATTTATTATGTGTAACTGAGCAACTGTAACCAAGCAATTTCCTGTGTGGATGAATAAAGTCTGACATCACAGATGTAGCAATGAGAAAAGTCTAATATCTTGAGCTCCAGTTAATAATTAAAGAGGCATTCCACTATTTATTTATTTATCTATTTTGCTCTGGAGGCTGATTACAGGTTTGGAGAGTAGCACTGCAGTCATGGCTGTCGTGCACCTAAATCTACCAACCTTCAACTGTTGGTGCATGGGTTGCGTTCGTCATGTCCTTATGGTCTTAACAAAAATCACATTCAGAGAAGGACGTTCCATCAGGTGTGTAAGTAGAACAGTGACCGTCTCTAATTGGGTCTGTAATATTTAATAATAATGGCTCAGGTTTGGTCAGAGGAGGAATGAAACTCCTCATCGTTCGGATGGAAAGCTGAGACCTCGCTGTCTCTCTCTCTCTCTCTGGGTCAGACAGTAGGACAGGTAGCTTTCCTTTCGCCTCCAGCTTCACTCGTTCGNCCCCCCCCTTCACCCATCATCATCATCATCAAAAGCAGCAGCTGCTCTTTGAATCACCATTCATCTCCCGCTGCATTGTCCAGCAGTCAGCGAAGGAGGAGGAGACTGTCTGCGCCGTCAAAAACACTGAAACCTGAGCAAGACGAGAGAAACCCTGAGACCCTCGACGGCCGACAGACTCACAGCGCACAACCAGACCACGGAAGACCACTTAGAGCCACAAAGCCTGGAGCAAACTTCAAAATGATGAACGGGTCTTTACTTGCTCGTATATGGGTAGAAGATTACAACGATTTAATGACAAGATTACCCATCTGACCCATCAGTGATTGGTTTTTAATCAGTTAGTTAACACACATCAGTGTTTTATATTAAAATCTATTATGAAAAGGGAGAAAGATGATTCTGAAACCTATCCATCTATCTATCCATCAGATGTTAGTATTTAAACACCAACTCCCCACCTGTCTTCTTCTAACTTCTGAATGCTCTCAGTATTTCAGTTTAAAGGAACATAAAACACAAAGAAGGATCCAACGAAATCTGACACAAGAGCAGATGTGTAACCAGGGAGGCCCTGTCTCTGACATCAAATCATTGTCACACATGCACAATGTTTGGACCTGACACCACCGCCTGGAGCTCATGTACAGAAACATCCTGAGTCAGTTTTAAGCAAACGGCCTGGTGGTCTGGATGCTATGAAATCACAAGCTAAGATCTGGACACGTCCTGAGTGGAAAACATGAATGTAGAGGATCTGTAGGCGAGGGACTGGCAGTGGTATTGTGTTTGATTGGTTTGCTTGCAGGTAAACAGTCGTCTCACGTTGCCTGACCGTCAGTCTGGGTTTGGATCTCCTTTATCTATTGTCCAGATATTCTCTGGATGAACCGGAAACCCTGAAAACTGACGGGGTCCTAGTTTGGAACCGGCCGTCCTCACACATCTGCTCCGAAGCTGAACAGGTGACGAGCGTCTCCGGTTACGCTCGGCAGACGGCGGGCGGAAACACACACAAAGCAACACCTATGCATATCCACGTACACGAAACAAAGGACACAATGTGACGCGTGACCACCAACACACACCTGGTGAGTGCAACACCACGGTGAAGAGGTTCGGTTCAGAGCGTTCTGCTCGAAGGCAAATATCACAGAGAGAGCCCGACAAGAACTGAACCTGCGACTTCTTACATCTATATCCATCCTCCATCTGAAAGCTCTTGGACTGACTGAGGGTGACAGGTTTGACAAAAATTAGGAGAGAAGAAAGAAGCCTAAAGAAACGGAGAGACAAAATAAAGATGAGTGTCGAGAAAGGGAAATGACGTACCAGGTGACCACAGGTATTTAAAGCTGGACAATTGCAACCTTGTTAATGCGTGGTCTGAACGGGGCCAATGATTCAAACTAAACTTTACTTCTGGTCTGGACCAGTCAGCATCTCCGTGAGCCTGCAGCCAACCCAACAAAGTCCTGTTTACTACCTGAGATTAACATATCAGCATGGGAACGTCTGTTAATTAGCCTCCAAAATAAAGTAAAGCTGAGGCTGGTGATTACGCTGTTAGTGAGCCATTAGGTCTCCAGGCCTTCAGTCGTAAAACCCACACTCTGTTTACAACTCACCGACCGTCCTGTGGCCGAGGCTTCAGACTGTAAACTGTGCAGTTGGGAGGGGTGATTAGCTTCAGTGGCCCGACAGATCTAACAGAGTCTGCGAGCGAGCAGGAGCCAGGAGATAAGAATGTCTTAATCTGCCAGTAAATCTTCAGGACAATACGCCTGCTCAACATGACCCTAAATCCCTCAGCGCTCACATTTACAGGCCGTCCTCCGCCGGTGACCCTCCGCTGCTCACCGCCGGCACAGGGGGCCTTTGTTGGAGCTGTCGGGCGCAGGAGGGCGGCGAGAGTAAATCCGCCCAAACAGGCTCGCGCTTATTGTTGGTTGGCCTTGATTTTCAAAGGCTTTGGTTAAACGGGAGAATAGGCGGCGGTTAAACTCCTGGAAGTTATGAATCCTGTAAAAGGAACTGATTAGCTGCCACGATAAACAAAGCACCTGCTCTAAATACTTCTGCAGCTTTTGAGGCTTTTACTGGACTCCTCTGGCTTTGAGTTTAGTTTCGCTCCGATGCCCAAAAGTTTCCCCGAGCAAACCGGAGGAAAGCTTTCACCGCGAAGCAGCGATATATATGTCACTGACTGGCAGTTAGCACTGTGAGCGATGCACGATATGGACATGTGGCGTTGTTTAGTCAGCAGGATATGGGATTAATATGAGTTTAGTGCATTAGGCAGCTGTTTCAGAGCTTCACACCAGAGCTTTGGGAGAACGCTCGCTAAAAAAGAAAGGTAGACGCTGAAGGAACAGTGGAAATGTACTGTACATGGACCAACAAGTTTAAATATTTGTCCTTCTGAAATGCAAACTTGAAGGTTTCATAACTTGTGTGCAGCAGCTTTTCAATCAATATTTGCAAGGTTGAGGAGCCGGTGAAACAAATGAATGTTCTGGAAGAAGAGAAGCAAAGAATAAAATAATATTTGCAGAGATTACGCAAGCCTTTGGTTCCAGTCATGCAAAACCGCTTTTAAAAAATTATTACCACCTTCCTAATATTTTGTAGACTGACTCATCAGAGAATGGACATGGGCCTTCTGAGGGTGTCCTGGGGTCTTAGAGGGGAGGGGCCTCTGTGGATCATCCCACAGATCTAGTGAATTTGGAGGCCAGGTCAACACCTTGTGATGTTCTTCATGTTTTTTTTTTTTTTTTAGTTATTCCTAAAGTGTTTTTGTAGCTGCATCCTGCTGGGGATGGCTGCTGCCATCAAGGAGTGTCATTGCTATGGGGTGGGGGTGCCTGGTCTGGTCTAGGTGGGTGCTACATGTCTAAGGAACATCCACACCAATGAATGCCAGGTCCAGAAGTTTCCCAGCAGAAGATGGACAATGTTATTCACTTCTCCTGTCAGTGGTCATAATGTTGTGGCTGATTGGGGTACTTTGTTGATCTGATTAGTTGTAGGACTACGAATTTGAGGTATATTTTTCCCTCTGTAACTCATATTGTTCAATCAAACTGTTATCAGATTCAGATTCTGACCACTTTTGAGTTTGGCTAAACCAGACCGGGGATTTACCGTAGTTTGAAACGATGCCTGGAAGTCAAAGTCAAGTCAAAGTCAGCTTTATTGTCAATTCTGACATGTGCAACACATAGCAGGATTGAAATTACTTTCCTCAAAGGCCTACGGTGCAGCAACTTAAACACAAATGTACAAAGACAAGTAGAAACAGAAGAAACCTCAGGAAGCTGATATTTTATCACGGAAGTACGTTGAAACATTTCTGCAGGGTATTCTCTCTGGATTCATGTTTGTTAATCAGAGAAAAACAGCTTTATATAAGTGATGCTTGCAGCTCTTTTATGTCTATATCTCTGGGTCAGATCTCTGTAAATCAGCTGAGAACAGAGCAGCGTTGTACCAAACAATCCTTATATAAGTGTCTGCTGGTAGTTTAGTCGTCCAGGTGACTCAAATCAGCAAATCAATCAAAAGCCACAGACGTCTGTGGAATGTAACGCCTTATAGAGATGGATTCACTCGTGTCACTTATTAATAACTGACCCGAAAACGCGCATTAAAACCTGGCGACAACTGCTTCCATGTGTCCTCCAGCCTCCTCGGAGTCCGCTGTTTTGACAACAAACGGATCAAAAGACGCAAAGCAGAACCATATGGGCTTTAAGGGATTTACCGCTTTCTTGAGGCTTATCCTAAAGTATGAGTAGATCTCTTTAAACATTCCCTCCTCTCCTGTCAGGATAGGTGTGGGAACGATGGGGTCAGGAGAGGAAGGGCAGAACATCCAACCTCTTGGCTGCTTCATTCCTCTTAGCTCACCACGTCCTACGTACCGTGAATTATGAGCAAATGATAGAAAAAAGAAAAGTAAAGCCATCTCTTGTTTTGTAGGAATTTGACACAACAGACTCATTGTTCTTCTTCGTCTTGTGACAGGTTGTTTTTCTGGTTTCTTGAGTTATTATTAGCAAATAAAGTTAAGCTGAAGTTTTGTTCCCTCGCATTCACTTCACATCTCTGACTTCTTATGTTTTTTAGTAACAGTGAGGTAAACTAACCAGAGATTAAACACCAGGAGCAACGACAATGAATCCCTGACCTACTGTCAACGGGTAGAGGAGCTTGCTCTGAACCAAAAGTAGTGACGTCGTTAGTTTCAATTAAAGACGAGTTGAAACAGGAGGAGAGGTTCTAATGGGATTCAGTGCTCAGCTGTTTGGACATCGTTGCACGTCATCAGATTTGGTCGGGGGTCCTTACCTGGCCGTAATCTGTGGCGAAGACGACGACGCCTCCGGAGCAGGAGGACACGGTGCTGGGAAGGTACTGCTCATCCTCCCGTAGCCACACCCGGTCACCCTGCAGGGAAACAAAAAAAACGCTTGTTAGTGAAGCATTGCAGAGGATTATTCCTCTTTTCAACATTGTCATTGTATCACTGTTGCGTTGACCTATGCTCTCTTCAAAGCCACCATTGACAAAAAACAGGAAGTGCTGGTCTACCAGGTCCCAGAAGAGATCCCGACATCCCACCAGCTACGAAACTGATGGAAGATTGCTTTAATTGGTTCGTTTTTTTCTGCAATTGTGTCATTTTAGTGTGTTGACACATTACTTGGGATCTGATTTAACATCTCAAATTAACAAAGTCACACAGAACCAGACCAACAACACATGTTCTGTGAGACGAAATAAGCTAAACAACAGTGATTCATATTGATGTACTCATAGCCCGTCACTTAGTGGGTTTTCCTAGCCTGCCATGCATGAATCAGCTTTCTCAATAAAACATATTTAAGCAATTACACAGATCAACCATAACATTATGACCTGACATGACAGGAGAAGGAGGACAGGAGAACATTGACCATTCTGTGACAGTTCAGTGTTATGCTGGGAAACCTTTGGATCTGGCATTCGTAGCACCCACCTAGACCAGACCAGGCACCCCCACCCCATAGCAATGACACTCCTTGATGGCAGCAGCCATCCTCAGCAGGATGCAGCCTGACACAGACACACACACAAAAACACTTTAGGAACAACTAAAGAAAAAAAAACATGAAGAACAGCACAAGGTGTTGACCTGGCCTCCAAATTCTCTAGATCCCAAACTGATCAAGTATCTGTGGGATGATCCACAGAGGCCCCTCCCCTCAAAGCCCCTCCCACTAACAACATTCTGTTTCCAGACACCACAGGACACCCTCAGAAGGCCCATGTCCATTCTCTGATGAGTCACCACAAAGGAGACCTGCACAATATTAGGAAGGTGGTCATAATGTTATGCCTGATCAGTGTATATTATTCACCAGAGCTCAGGTAGTTTTAGATTTTCTTCTTTGCTCATAACACACATTCGGATGTTGCCATGGTAATGCAGATGTTGACCTTTCTGTGGTCTGCTGTCTCATGAAAGCCCTGCAGTGTTGGGTTTCAGAGGTCTCTTCCTGCAGGCAGGCTGCCGTCGCCCTGGAGGCCGGTAAACCTGCATGTTTATTGGTGCTTCTTAGGGACCGACCGCAGAGCCACAGAGCCTGAAAACACTTGTATACCTGCTGACCTCACTGCATGTGGATGTTACAGTGCTTCTCCCACGCAAACAGCTGGAGAGTTCATCACGAGAACTTCTCCATCAGCAGCTATTTTGAGGAATTTGGAGTTTTGTTATGTTATGTCTGGAGGGCTGCACGTTGGTTCTGGAAAAATCAAAATGATGGCACAGGTTTGGAAAAGTGCATGTTCTTACAAATTCTGCACATGTTTGTTGGAATCCACTGCAGAAAGCCATTATAGGTGGATTCAGATCAGTAGCACCGAAGTGATCACCAACTTAAAGAACCGAGGGGCCCTTCGAGTGGTTTCCCTCTTAATCGCATAGCCACATGTGCCACAGCTCATTAGCGTGACAGGCTAATGCTAATGGAAAAAACAAGCGCTGCGCTTTTGTGAGATACCCCTCCCCTTTCTGAACCGGCCGTATGAATGACCTTTGACCCACAAGCCCTCGCTCGGACAGAGAGGGGGCACCTGGCTGGGGCAAAAAACTAAACTCACACCCACGGACAAAGGCTCAAGTTTGCAGTGTCAGCAGAGGATCAGAGAGGAGCTGTCTGTGTGCTGTTCCAAACCCTCGGCCACCCTCTCTGCAGAGGGAAGCGACTCGTTGCAGAGATATTGATGCGACACCTTGAGGGAACTCATAAAGGAGCTCCTCTTTCGATCCCCACTTTGTCACCTGAGGTCAGACAAAGAAAATAGTCCTCTTCTGATTTGAGTTTGATCTTCTGATCTGTGATCCCCATGTGCCTTCTGGTTCACAGATGCTGGAGAAAGTTGGAGAAACGAGGAGAGGGAGCAGGAAGTAAAGAAGCAAAGACCTCAGGTTGCAGTCTGGGTTACTGAGATTAGTGGGTGCATGAGGCTCGGGATGCCCCAGACTGATTTGAAGGACTTTTTGATTTTGATTATTAGCCTCAAAATGAAATGTCTGTCCCAACGACAAGACAAGAAGCAAAACTGAAACAAAAAGAACAGGCCGAGAGATGAGACGGGCAACAAAGGGTTTGTTGTCAACGAGGCAAATATAGAAGCAACACAAGGCTTAACCTCTAAATAAAAGGTTTAATGTGCAACAGAAAGCCCTGTCTGATGTTGATCGAGGCTGACGTCTGGCTCTTTGATGCTCTAAACAGGAACCAAACAAAGGAAGATGTTCCATTGTGCCGTGCACAAAGAGAAGGCGTGTGCTGCAGCACCAGCAGCGAGCGTATGGACATTCCTGACGGGCAGCACCAGAGGAATCTGATGCTCGCATCAGGGTTGAGAAAGAGACTGAGGGGTCTGCCTCCTCCCACCGGCACACTTTAGACTCTTTTGCCCCCGAAGACCCCCAACACACAAACACATACACGCTCATCCGTGTTGTTTGCGTGTGCCGTCCACCGTCTCTGCTGAAAGAAGAGAAAGAGGCATCCCACAGTGGCACACTATCTCATTGTGTTTTCTCTCCCCTCTTCTCTTAATCTACTCCGTCCCGCCTCCCCCTCTCCCCTTCTCTCTCCCCTCCACACACACTGACCCACAGAGCTACTGGCCTAATTCTAAAGTGGGGCTCGCTGCCAAAAGCCTCTGATTCACCTCCTCTCCCTCATTCATCACCAGTGATTGCCTCAACTCTGAGCATCAAAGCTCATGTTTGTACTTTCCGGAGGGCTGAAGAAAGTGAAGAACCAGGCAGCATATCTTTGTTAATGGATGAAAACCACACTTCTGTTCATAAAACAAGAAAAAAATAAGCATAACAAACTGAGAAAGAACTCAGTCAGCACATATGTTCCAAACTGGGGTAGCCAGACTAAATTCTTATCAGAATGAAGTCTGGTAACACCCAGTTTGGGTTTCATTATGGGGCAATAAAGAGAAAAAATCGTCTGCACGCAACTGGGTAGTCCTCCAACCAATCAGAGCAACTTTGTTTAAACTAATTCAACTCCACGTCCCTCAGATGACTACTTCTAACACCACGTTAAGCTCCGCCCCTAAACGATCTGATTGGCCCAGCAGATCTTTGCAGGAGCTGAATCAGTTCCCAACAGGGAGTCTCCAGAACAACTTTCCACTACAAGACAATTTGCGCCTGGTTTCCAGGATGCAGTAATACCAAGAAGTAAGAAATAAGTTTTAAAAACAAATCCACATGTGCAGTTACACCGATGTTCTCCGGTCACACTGAACATGAAAGGAAGCGATGGGAGGGGTGGGGGGCTCTGCCGAGCTCATGTCAACACATGAGCTGGGAGACACTTAAGAGTCTCGACTGGGAGCCGTGGATCAAGGTCCAGCTGTTGCACCAGAAAGACCTCGGAGCCCCTGGTTCCAGTTAAACCTGAGTAAACTCTCTCACACAGCAGAGTCAGAGGTGTCTGGGTATGACTGACGTGGACAGGCCGAATTATTAAAGTGGGAAAGGTGCTGCATGAGAATCAAAATGATAATGACATAGGAGATTGTCAGAAATGTTTGGACGCTGAGAACAAAAGGCTTCATGATAACCTGAAGTTTTGGTTTCATTGTTGTGACATTAATCCTTATCTGAGGGCGGAACTTTGGAAACCTGATCTCCTAGCCTCCTAGAGCTCTCCTTAGCTTCCTTAGCTTCCTAGCCTCCTCTTCTTAGCCTCCTAAGCGTCCAACTATTTGTAGCCCTTTCTAGCTTCCTAGCATCTCAGCCAATAGTAGCTCTTCCTAGCCTCCAGTTTATAGTAGATCTCCCTAGCCTACCAGCTAACAGTATCACTTCCTAGCTAATAGTAGTCTTGCTAGCTTCCTAGCCTGTCAGCTAATAGTAGCTCTTTCTAGCTTCCTAGCATTTCAGCTAATAGTAGAGTACGTTGTCAGAAAGGTTTGGCCGTGGAGAACAAAAAGCTTTACAATAACTTTTGTTTTCTTTGTTGTGACATTAATCCTTCTCTGAGGGCAGTGACTATACAGTCTGTTCGTCTGCAAAATTTTCATCAAATCAAAGTTCATATATTATATATAAGTGTCAGAAAATGATGTTTGTGGGACTAAATATTATGGTTTGCTATTTGTGTCTGTCAAGGTTCCAAAGAGAAGCTCATCTCTGGCCTTTCTCTCGATCCTGACACCTCCTCCAGGCCACGACCATAACACCAACACAAACTTCCCTCCCCGAAAGCTCTGGGAATAACACCGAAGCAGTGACCCGTCTCCTCCGTGTATTTTCCCTGCGTAACCTCGACATGTGTGGCTAATGCTCTCCCAGCAGGGTGCTGTGTGCTCTGGGAGAACGGGGATCTGTTGTGCTGGGCGCGTTCGTACGCCGTCGGGGTCGGGAATGAGCAGCTGTCTTGTTTGAGAGATTCCACTTCCTCTCCTGTAACAAACTGAGTCTTGTGCTCGCTCACAGCCAGGCCATCCTTTCTATCAGAGCCTCCAATGAGACAGCCTGTGAACTCTTTTTTTTGTGCACTAAAACTGTGACTCGACACAACTGCTGATATGTTCTCTGACAGATGACACTGCTGCTCTTGCAAACGCCTGGCCCCGTATGATTCAGCCTGTATTTATTCCTCAGACGTTCAGCTGCTGTCTGTTAGGAGAGCATGCTGGCGTTGGTGGAGAAACCCTCCTGAACATCTAGGATAAGTAGAAACTGCACATGAAGTCAAGTCCTCTCGAGAGAATCAAATGATCGAGAGTCACAAATAAGGTGAATCTGAGAACCGTGCCGTCGTTGTTGAACTTTAACCTCGCCCACGCCAGTTGTGCTTCAAAACAGAAACATCACCAACAGCTGCAGTCCTCCATCAGTGTCTGCACTGAATCTGTCCAGCCACAGTGCTGCCGTTTAAAGAGATCAGGGTTAAGGCTCATTTAAGGTGCTGCGGGACATGAACGGAGTGACCTAGTCATTTATACTTGTGCATTCTGGCTCGTCCTGTAAACCGGAGCGAGTTTAAAGGAGACGTGACTGAGGCCACAACCAATGGGAGCAACTGATTAAACCTCATTGTGATGCAGTTAAAGGGAAACACTTCTTGCAACAAATCAGAAATTGAAACTGTTTGCAAAGGTTATCATTTTTATCCGGTGTCGTGATCTGCAGCCAAGCCTCTGATCACTTCTTCCTCTCCATGATTCCACAGACGTAGAGTGTGATGACCATGTCATGAGCATCTTCTTTGCAATTCCAATGGATTGTAAAAATAGGAACCCGGTATTTGGCTCCCACCCCTAATCATGACTCGCCAAACTTTTACCGCAAAGAAAAGCAAACGCCTTCCACGACTTTGGTTCCTTCCACCAAATCCATCATGTTGATAGAGGCCTTGGAGCATCAGGATTATGGAAGAAGAGCTTGCCGGGTTCATACACTTTTCATGCTCTGCTTATTCACTCAGAACCATTTGGAATAGGAAATACCCAAGAGGGTTACTCAGGAAACCAGAGCCTGGAACATCCACTAGTAATCAGCTACGAAGAGATGGACAGAAAAAACAAATGGCTTCATATGTAGACGGGGGCTCAGAACCATGTTTTAGGTTGTGAAAAGAAAATTTGTTGTAGTTTTTATTACATTAAAAGTTCATTTATAAAGAAATTCATCCAAAATCAACCCTAAAATTCTATTTAATGTCTAATTAATGATAGTCAGACTCTCATCAGAGTCAGGTAACATAACTTTTTTGATTTTATTATGGGGCTTGTTTCAACCAATACCAAGACTATATGACTACTGATACTCTTCTGTCCATCACTACATTAAGACCCGCCCCGAAATGATCTGACTGGTCTG
Organism: Chelon auratus; assembly: GCA_030220025.1. Lineage (NCBI taxonomy): Eukaryota > Metazoa > Chordata > Actinopteri > Mugiliformes > Mugilidae > Chelon > Chelon auratus. The sequence goes on along the minus strand of JASGAT010393781.1, from coordinate 13,917 downwards.
ACAGATCGTTCCGGGAGCTGAATCAGTTCCCAACGGAGAGACTCCAGACCAACTTTCTAACTCCAATCCACTCCTATCGAAGCATTTCAAATGACACCAAGCTTTAACTGTGGCCGTGCACCAACAGATACCCTCCCCCTCCACGCCCTTCATCAGCCGAGTAGAACAGATTATGTAGTTCTTGTTTGCACAAGCCCTACATGCTCATCACACCATCTCCTTCAAACACTGGGCTGAGAAGAAAAGACAGCTGTGCTTAAAAGAAAATAAAAAAGTGACCGTGGAAAGTTTTGAAAGTGCTGCTTTAGGAGGAACAAAGGTGAACGAAGGATCAGAAGCAGCTCGTCACGCGTGGTTTATCTGATGCCTTTTTTTATCCAAGCTTTGAGTGCAGGTGTGCTTCATGCTTCTCTTTGTTACACGACCCATTAGTCCAACAGCAAGCGATTTCAAAAGCCTGCTATAAAAAAAGAAATCAGTCTGTCATCGTTATTGTTTAAATCCCAATTCTGTGGCTTAACTCATTCCAGATTCTAAATGTCAACAGTAAAGCTGCTCGTTCAGATGTAAAAAACAAACACAGACGCTTTTATCACGTCCCCTTTGTGTGGGACGTTACTAAGCGCTGCCTTTGAGAGATAAGTGGCTCGCAGGCTGATTGGACGGATTAATTATTAACTTGTGGAGAGAGGGCTGCATTTATTTTTATGGCCCGGGGTTAAAAGTAGAGTAACCGTCTAAATTTCAAATGATTAACGCTTGTGTATTTTTGAATTTGGGCGACTCTGGTCAAGTAAGAAGACAGGGCTGTCGTGTCAGACTGATAATTTGCCTAAACGTTTTCCTCTGACATGACTGATGGCAGTTGCACAGTGTAATTTTCACCTTCAGGAGATTTATGGTTTCCACAAGGGGTTAAGAAAAAAAAAAAGAGTAAATCTGTCCGCGGTCCTCCGTGATGACAGCCGGTGACAACACAATAGAGAGCGACAACACTATATGTTTAGTGGGAAACTGCTGTCTGGAAAACGCAGCCAAGAGGAAGTACACAAGTGCAAACTGAACCTTGAACCTTTGCCAGTGTGCAGCACAGAACCAATCACCTCACGAAGCGTTTGTGAGCAACCAATCAGCGCCAGTTAAGCAGTTATTTAGTTTTGAAAGACTGGACGCGCTGGAGTGACAGCAGGGAATTGTGGGAACTGATTGATTACTTTGCCATGTTGACTTTAAAAAAATAAAAAAAGGTGTGGGAAAACCTCACACAAACACACATGCCAAAACAAACACCACAAGGGTGAGCAATCATACGGGATAAAACCATGCAGTGTCAAGGACTGCAGTTCCTCTATCGTCCACTCGAGGCTCCCTAAGTGAGTCAATAGATTCCACAGAACTTCACGTTAAAACCATAGACAGTATAAAAATGGACAACGGAATCCTCGAAAGTGAAGCCAAAGCAAGTAAAGCTCCCCCTGGTGACTGGTCGCAGTATTTGTCATAAGCTCCACCGCCAAACTAAAAATACACGTCAAAAAAACTTTTTTCAAGGATGGTTTCAGTTATTTTAGGTAATGAATATAATACTGATGTATGCTCAAGTGTCCATTTTTCTGATAAATCTCATTTTAGCTACTTATTTGACGCTATAGAAACAGGAAGTGACATCGTGATGACTTCAAGTGGCCATGCCAACTGCTCCGTGAAGTATAATATAAAGTAAAGTATAATCTGACATTTCTTTTTAACTGGTGGAGGGAGAGCAGGGAGCATTATTATTAATTAAACGTAAACACCAGTGAGTCCAAAGTCGCAAGATGGCGCCGCCCCTTTTTCTCAGGAAAATAGTGTCAGTTTGGGATATGCAAGGAAGTGGAGATGTGTTGTCCATATTTATATACAGTCTATGCTTAAAATGCGCGGTGGCCATGACCACAACCACAACTCCAGAAAACACATGCAAACATACAAACCAGGACATAACCACCTCCATGTTTCACAGGCGGGATGAGGCAGAGGTGCAACTCACAGATATGTAATATTGGCTCATTTTCCTAAATAAACGAATACAAGTAATACATTTTTATTTCAGCTCTTTGATTGGGCTATCCTTGTCTGCTTTCAGAGCTTTCTTGGAACCAAAATTCCTCTTTAATCCACTTATGACTGGAGCCTACATCGTCAAGCTGAGTCAGGAAACTCGTTTCAGTCCTGACGTGCGTTTGTTTTGCTGGAGTTGTAGGAAGGAGAATAAGAGCTTCAGCTCCATCTGTGGGGAACGCACACATCATCTGTCATATTAACTGCAGCTTTTACTTCAGCTCCCTCCTTATTGAATTTCCAGACCTTAATGCACCTTAATTAGATGTTACATACCACTTAACCACCCAGCTTAGCGAGCGGTGCCACGTATGATTCTACCCTGCACAGAGAGAGAGAGGGGGAGAGAAGCCTGAAATCCATGATACGTGACATGTAATTTCTTCAGAGGTTTTTTTTTTAAGAACTAAATGAACCGTGGGTGGTGGGCCATGCTTCTGCAGCACTCTGCTCCGTGTGCGTATCTGAATAAGTACACAGGAGTCTCCCTTAAAAACCGACATCAAAACGAATGCAGCTTGTTAACCTGAAGTAAACCTCCCCAGAGGCTGCTTGGTGTGGCAGCAGAACAACAGAGTCCAATCACAGCCTAATCACACCCACTCAGCTTGTAAGACACCGAACAGCCCAATTCCATCTTTCCTGACGGAGACGTGAGACACGGCTGTTTGCTTGTAGGGTTAAACGAAGCCATGTGTGTGTGTGGCAGGGGTTCAAGACATTTTACGTTTTTTTATAATCCAGTGAAAGGTGCTTTTATTCCCTCTTTATTAAAAATGCTGGGGCGATCTATTGTGGATCATTTCTGATGCAGAATCTTCCTTCTCTGTAAAATAATAAAATAAAGCGATCTGCCCAGAGCACTGTGGGAGAAAAGGAAGTCGGTGGTTGTGCACACACACACACACACACATGCTCTACTGTGGATGGTCTGTGACTAATGGCATTCACATGAACATGTAGCGCAGCAGCCATAAAACACACGGACTAGTAGCAGCCAATCAGACGCTGCGATGAGTTGCTGACTACATTATTAATAAAGTTGTTGATTCGTTTTTCATGGTCTGCAGTAATCCGACAATAAACTCCGTCCCTGAGTCTGACGGTCTCTGGATGAAGCCGTTTTCAGGACGTGTTTATAGAACGGTTTCTGGCGTTCGGTGCAGTATTCATGCTGCACACAAAGCAGACCGAGCAGCGGCTCAAGATACTTCGGAGTTTCCCCTCTAGCAATCAAAGCTGATCTCTCGGGCGCATAGTTGTCATGCCAGAGTGGTTATTTCTGGGGCAGTTTTGCCATTTGCACAAACCATTTCATGTGCAATGAATATAATATACAAGAAATGTGATAGAATTACTCCCTATTTAAACGACATTACTCACTAACAGCATTCTCTCTTTCAGAGCAGCAACGTTATCAATTAGCCGTTCCTGACTAGTTCCCTCTACATGGAGAGCAGAGGTGCGTTCAGATGTTCTCCACGTCCTTGCATTTGCAAAACTGAAGCTATTTTCCCGGGGATACAGGCGGAGCCATCTTATGACTTTGGAGCCAGAATCTGGCAAGGAAATGTTGGATTATACACTGGACTTATTTTTACATTAGAGTTGGAGAGGATGGTCTCAGCCCGATGAATTTGATGCCCGGGGCGCTTCGTTCGCAGGGTTGCAAGGTTAAATCCAACCTTGTTAAGCTTGTTCCATACCCTGCGAGAAGCAGGTATTGTGGGCGATGCGTGAGACGGACGTCAAGAGGCACTTTTCTTAGTATCTTCAGCATGCACCCACACACAGTATGATGACCTCTACCCAGGAGAGATTAGCGTCACACTGCAAATATTAGCATCTGCGAGCTCACAGAGTGGCCGCTAGCATTTCCATTTTCCAATTTCTGACCAATCGCATAACAGTTGACAGACACGACGCAAGAAAAAAAGGTCTACCCAGTTGATGTGTCAAGAACAGGTTGCAAGAACAAAATAAAAGTCTGACTAAAAAACGGCCTGAGGATCAGATAAACCTGCAGGTAAATGGAAAACTGAAGCAGCAAACACTGATATTTTATCAGAACATAAACTACTGTATGTATCTGAAATGAGCTTTATTCCATAATCTAGTGTCACTAAGGTATGAATGCAATGTTTATCAGGATACTACAGCGTACACTATATTCTCATACATACTGTAGTTCTCTACTCTTAAACTGCTGCATGCAAAATCAATATTGTGCGACAACAACAAAAAAAAAGATGAAAAACCATAAAAAGAACCGTTGCTATACCAAGATGATTTGGTCGAAGTGTAACCAAGCTGATTATCTCCTCTACATGATTAACAGTGCCTCCTCCACATAACACCTGGTAGACCTGAATAATTAACAGAGCAACCGTCAGGAAGGGGTCAGGGGTCACGTCACACAGCAACAATCTGGTGTCAGCGGGCGTGAGCAGAGGTGTCGACGGGAGGCTCCACAGGAAGCAGCTGCTAATCGGCCCGTCGTCCCATCGTCCTCCCGTCAGCGTTCTGACAAAGGGAAAGGGACGAGGCGGACGGGGACGTTACCAGACATGTAGCTCTGTTCAATTATTTAGTTTAAAAAAAATCCTTTTTAACAAATACAACCTCTTCCCACGCTACATTCTCAAAAACTTCAGAGGCATGAAGTTGTGGGAGACGAAGCTCTTAGGATCGTCCTCAGCTGCTCGGTGGATAATTAAAAGGCATGTCGCTGTGGATCTGGAGAGCAGCTGTAGGGCGGATCCATGTGAGTTTGCAGCTGACTCGAGACAGACTTGGAAACTC
>JASGAT010393776.1:9123-27302 GCA_030220025.1 Chelon auratus | reverse complement strand
TTTTTTTTTTTTTTTTACCAGATGCCAAACGGGGCTTTGAGCCACCTGCCTGTCCCACTAAGACAATTAAGCAATTGGGAATAAAGGGCCATTCAGTAGTTGGGATCGCAGTGTTAGCACAGGATCCCGAAACTGCTCTGCATACTGCCCTTCCCCCACAAAACTCTTTCAAAAACACCATTGCTGGCACCATGCCAGTTTCATTCATTCATTTGTAGTTGCCCATGTGTTGTTGGGAAAGCAAGAACATTTGACAACGGTCTTCGGAAATCTGTGACACTGGGTCCTTGGTATGCATGGTAATAGAAAACGCCTCTATTGATCTCCAGATTAATTCAGTGCAAAGCCTGTGGCTCTTCTGTGTCGTTATAGTTGTTTACGAGGCAAATCTTCATCTGGCAGAATCATCATATTGAAAGACCTGAATACATTCCTTGCCCTTGCTCGCATTACCAAAGAGCAATCTGCCGAAGCGCAACATCAGATGGGAAACCCTGGCATATGTGAGCACTGAATAACATTGGTGGGTTCCATAATGTGCTATAAATAAAAGTCTGTATTGATCCAAAAAGATTAGTATATCCTGATATAAGAAAATAGTTATATTGATTGCATGCCTGAGCCGCTGATGTTTCTTTAATGTGGTACTGCTGGGATTCACTCTGCTCAGTTTAATACGTGGCCTATTTTTATACACAGTAATAATTTGGTGTCACAGGCAGGATCAGCTAAAGGCAATCTCCATATATTTTTCACTAGTCTGGGTCTCTGCCATCAAGCACCTTAAAAAGCCTCCCTGCCTCTTCTATCTTAAGTCCTTTCTTTATCAGATGTGCTCCTCAAGAGGATGTCCGACACCTGATGGAGTAAACAAAGTGAATTAAAGTATAATTAATTTTATTTTATTTTTTTTCGTGGCCACTACAATATTCACTTTGCTGATTTTGAGGTTGAAGAGCACTTGTCGCACTCTCTGATTTTTATTTTATTTTATCAAGTGCAGTTTAATATTGTGGAGGCTGGCCTGGGCAGTGAAAAAAAAATGCTAATGCACATTGGGGAGTTTAAATGATTTGCTATCCTTTCAAATCTGTTGGCAGGGGTTTCAATCTGGCTGGCGTCCTGGGGGAATTCACAGTGGTCATTGCTCAATCCCTGGGGGACATTAGTGCAAATCACAAAGGAGCACAGAAGTCATTTCAGTTTTCCACTTTCCTTTGGCCACTGCCCAATGCTAAATGGCAGAGAACTGGCACGGTGTACTGGGAAGGGCAAACACCTCGCCTCTCTCTCCCTATCTAACCTTTTAAACCTGATTTAATCAAATCAAATACCACAGCGCAGGCCCATTTGAGACAACCTGAAGACAAACAGTTGAAGAAGGCCTTGGGGTGAACCAAGGGCAAGGCCATCCATTACTTCCTGTGCAACCAAGAGCACAGGGACACGGAAAATGCCTGCGGTGCACGATGATGAACAGACTCCACATCAGAGATTGGATTAGAGTGGCAAGAGAGAGAGCCCTAAAAGCTATGCCAGTTTATTGAAGCCTTATCTAAAGCGATAATGTTACTACAGAAAGGGCCATGTAATGATGGATGAATGGACAGCGTCCTGTAAAGAACTGACATCAAGCAAGATGGGTATAGTGAATAGTCCACCATGGTCAACTCATCTGTTTGTTGTTTAAGAGAAGAAAGTAGGGCCAATGGATAGCCTCTATGAAATGGAGCATCAATTGCTGGCACCCTGGTTACCCTGCAGTGTCATCATTACAGGTATATCTAGTTTAGAGAGGCACGGTGCTCAGGTTCACTGCAATTTAGGTCCTATTTCACTGCTGATACCCGTGAGGTATTTGGTGGAAAAGTGTGATCACTGTGATTTGTAGGGCTGGTGATCTATTCAATCCATGTTTGAACATGTCTTCAGATATACTATTTTTTTTAGAGAGAGTGTGAAGTGCTACAGTCGCCAAGCACAGAGAGAAATAAGACGAACACTGAAAAGGCAAAGCAGCAGTTAGGCAGAAGTCCTGTTCTTTTGTTTACAGGATGGCTAGAGGATTTTCTCCCCGCTGAAAGGCAACTTTATCTAATGGTACAGGGATGATTGTAATGACAACACAATGCCTTCCAAGGTAAACAAAGATATTCAGCTCTTAGGAGAAGAAGTGAGAGGAGAGTAAAGAACAACAAAGACAGAAAAATTGAATTAAATAAATCTCCAAGGCAAGAGCATTCTTGTCAGAATTTATAACATATCTGTGTCTTGCAGCCCTAATCCTCAATGCTAGCGTGTTTGTTGTCTGAGTGGAGTGTTTGTGCCCATGTGCAAACAAGCACAAATATGATTATTCCTCACTTTGGTTGTATGCTAATTTCATTACTTTACATCGTCTGCCTATCTGACGCTAAACGGCTTTGGTTAAATCTGTTATTATTTTTTTTAAAAAATACCCTTGTGTGACTTTTAGCTTATGCTTCATGATGAGGCTTATGATCTGGATGGGAAGAGTCATTGCCCCCGTCCCAGTACTGTGTGACACCAGCGCAGCAGGATATTAAAAATGCAGTAGGGCGTCTAAAGATGATTGTGGTAGCGCACAGTGGGATTTTCAGAGGTCTCAACCAATCTCCCCCACCCCTGTCACCTCCAGTGCATGGCCCCTAAACTTCCCCCAGGTTATGAGTGTGAATTATTAAGGAGTCTTTCATTAAAAAATGCAATTTGCTCAAGCCAGCTGTACAAATTCCAACACAACCTCATTTGAAACATGGAGAAATGATCTCATAAATTTATGTTGGATCTCCTGTGGCCTAAAGAGGATCCTCCAGATGGGTGTGCTCCACACTGAGTGACGAGTTAATGGTTTGGAGTCTGGTGTTGGTCTTCATGTGAAGACTATTTAGCGCTTTTACTTTCCTCCCCGAAATAAAATGTGACATGAAATGTGAGAATCAGTTTAATGGATTGCCTAAATGTAAAATAAATTGGATGTAGTTCATTTAAAATCTGTCCACATTAGTTCCTAATTTTTCAAATATGAAAACAGTGATATGTCTGGCATTGGATGAAGGACAATCATTAAAAGCGAGCCTCGTGTGGATCTGGGAAGTGGTACCGCTGTTGTTTACTCCAAAGTGGACATGTTTTTAGCTTCTCCCTCAACTCCGATCCTTTTGATCATCACCTCCATATTGGATATAAAATGGAGAATGAACAGCTCCGCAATACAAGTGACTTTTAGAGTCCTGTGACTCTTTGAAGACTGCCAAACAAGTGTCTTTCATCTCAAAAACCAGCAGCCGCCTTACAAAAGGGAGAACAGGACAAAATGAGAGAGAAAGGCAGTATCCTGGGCCTGGAAATGAAAAAGTGAAGATTGTGGGGTCTCTTTGTGATCACATTTCCTCTAAGGCCTCCTGTGAGGGGAATGACATGTACTTCATGCGGAGTTGATAGCGAGGAGTCTGTCAAACAACCAGAGCCCGAGGAAGGGGGAGAACAAAAAGTGAATGCTCGACTCCATTTAGCAGGACACGTAGGCTTTTTGCATTCTAAAGAGTCTAATTTCTTCCACATTCAGATATGTATGAATTGGTGATGAGTTAATGCAGAATCTGGACTTCTGTGCAAGTGGAACATATAATTTTGAGTATTCCTGCATTACAGGGTTGCCAGTGTATTACATGCATCAGACTGATTTGAACAATAGGAGCCCACAAAGGAAAAAGGAAGTGAGGCTCATACTTCCAGTGTCTGTTATTCTTGAATTAACGATGAAACAGGAGCAGTAGTGTTCCCCCACTGAGGCATGAACCAGATTTCAACCCAGAGCTCCCTGGAGGTGAGGGCCAGCATCTCTCCGACAGGACATCTGGTCCCTGAGCACGGCCACCAGGGGGTCGATGTCGCCACCTTAATTGTAATGTTTCTTTCTCTTCCTCCTCGTAAAAAACTAGGGCAGCTCTCCATAAAAGGAGAGGGAGAAGAGGGGGAGCCACAATTTGCCCGGCCGTGTCGGCATGCCACATCATTTAAGCTGGCAGCTCTAATAAATTACAGCAACAGATCACTGTGAACAAACAAAGCTTAATGGAAATAAAGTGAGAATTATCAGCCAAGAAATAAAAGGCTAAAAAAACAACAACAATGAAATTAGTGCAAAGAGAGTGGATGAGAGGATGTCAGGCCTGCGTAGCATGGGCATTAAATGGGCAAATTGCCACTTTGAAAGATAGGAAATGTTTTGTTCTCTTTATTGCGTCTTTTTAAAATGGAGAATAATGAGAAAGTCCCTGAGCTAGGACAGTTCAGAATCTCCCCACTCCCTCCCCTCCCAGTTTTGCCTTCCAGAAAAAAATAAAATAATAAAATGTCGCCGATTGTTCTGCTCCGGAGGACCCTTGCTCCATCAATTCGGCCAGGGCAGAAAAAGCCTGGAAGCGTATGTCGTTAAAATGCTTATGCATGTGGAAGAGAACGACAAGGCATGGGAGGAGGTGAAATGGTATGTCAGGGGAAACGTTTGTCAGGTACTATCAGTATGAAAGCTGCCCATCTAGAGACCTTTGGAAGTAAGGCAAGTCAGAGAGGGGTGCACTTTCAAGACCACTCCACTCTCTGGGGGAAAAATTTGCTGTAAGAAAGTACCGAACTGCATGCAAAAGTAATAATAATAATAAAAGTCCAAAAATGGGCACGATATGAAGTGGCAGGTGCACAGTTAGTGTTGTTAGACTTAATTTGAAAGAATGAAAGCTCTCAGCTTGGGTCTGTCCCTTAGAAGACAGGAGGCTGAGTCATCGTTGAGTCATATCCATTTGAGAGCGTACAGGTAAAGAAGCCAAAGCAGCCATGGGTCGCTTTAATAATTTGGCACCGCGGGGAGTAAATGTCAATCGTGGGGGTTTTATTTAATCTCGTAAAATATCTTTATTCACACCTGTCAGATGTATCTTCTGGACCTTTTTTTGCTTTCATTTTAACTGAGTGACGTTAGATACGGGCGTCCTCAATCCATGCACTGTTTTTTTTCTACTTACTTAGACCGAATTTATATTAATTTTATTTCGATTATTAATTTTTAACTTGTTTAGGCAATAATTATGTGACTGTTCAGAAGCAGTATAAAATATAAATAGATCCCAAAAGAAGACAGGGACAGCTAGTGGGCGTCTCATTTGGCTTTTTCCGCTCAATAAAAATCAGTTCTGAGACTTAGCAGAGTGCTTTAAGATGACATCGGGTGCTGTTGTGTTGCTGAATTAAATAGTGAAGCATTTGAGCCATGCAGGAAGGTCCTTAACCACAAGCTGAAGTTTTCTGTAGTCCACTGTGTTTTTCTTTTTCTTGCCAGAATGTGTTAGATCTGAGCCGAGGTTAGCCGGCACCGCGGACGTACAATCCCACTGCGTGCTGAGAAGAGAACTTGAGAGGTCTGACACTAAGAGGCTCGAATAAAAGCTAATTAAGAAATGTCACTCAGTAACAATAAACCAATACGATGAACTACTGCCTCCCTTATGTGTGCTAGTTGCTTGAGGAAGAATGTAAAATGAAACGAGGCAGGATTCTTTGGGAGAGGGGTGTGATGCACTGTGCCTTGGGGATAATTTACTTCCTGCTTTTTAGCCAGTCTCTGTGTATTTATGTCTCTATATTCTTGTGCGTGCGCCTGTGTGCATATATGCATGCTTTGTGTACGGCATGCACTCTAGAGAGTTTGTGCACTCAGCTTCGGTGTGTTTGCATGTGTGTGTGTGTGTGTGGAGAGATGGAGGGCCGTCCAACAGAGAGCACTGCATTTCGAAAGGTGCCAGAATGAGTTTGTCACAGAGAGCGTAAACTTCAGGAGAAAGGGGACTGCGGAGAGAGAGACTTTCCCCAGGCACCCAGAGTCTGTCAGACTGATTAAGTCACACGGCTGGAGTGAGAGTTGGGAAACTGAACCAGAGCATGCTAGGGGAGCGCGGGATGACAGCAAAGAAATAAAGAAATAAATAGCAACATGTAAGTATTAACATGACTGCCAAGCACATGTGTGCATACTTATACCTGACCCCAGAGACTCACGCTGGGACACTGCACACCAGCCTGCATCCCATCATCCCACCCCGCAGCTTCTTCGCCCTGCGGTGACATAAAGCAGGTCAGGGCCATCTTAAAGTTCACAAAATGCAACATGACAGGACAACTCTAACATATGCCTGTGTGACAGTGAAGCAAACAGATGACTGATGGCAGAGCACTGTGTCTTAAGGGGAAGAGAGGGCAGGCGGTATAAGGAATACTGATTTTATTTTGTCTCCCTTTTGCTCCGAGTTTCTTCTGGGAAAAAAAATAAGAGGGACAGGAGGTGCTGTTAATGCATGGATATATACTTCTTTCTGAAACGCGAACAGACAAAACAGCCCGCTTGCAGACCTGGCATTTCTGTTAGCGCTGCGGTATGTGGCAGAAATGCCAAGGACCTTCGAACCCTCTAGAAAGAATGGCAGACTACTATGCTACACAGTCCTGTCATCCACCAGACTAAAAGATGAACTCTTCTTTATTCAGAGAACCCCGGCTGCTCTGCGATGCCCTAGATGCTCTCTACCTCTTTCCATCTTTCTCCCTTCCGCGCCGCGTATTGCAGACTTGTACGTGTATAGCAGGAGGGCAGCATCATTAACAATACCGAAGGCTACCGACATAGAAAATGTTTGGCATGGAGTGCAAATGAGACAAGAGATAGGGAATTGCTTCCAGTTATCCCCTCAGTAGAGCCAGGTATGTACGTGGCAGACACTGCTCACTGGCTCGAAATGTAAAAGAGGCTGCCATCTCAACTTTATCCTCCCACGATTGGCCACCCCCGTACTGAAATTAACATCACTCGTCCTCTCCTCCACAGGCTCTACAGTCCCACTGCTACACCAAAGCACAATCTATAGCACCTCTAGCATCAAATGCTAATTGCTAGGTACTCCAAGAGAGAAAGGGCCTCCCTGAATTAAGAGTCATTTAGCAAGAGACTGAGTTGAGCGCAGCACTGCGATGCCTACAAGGTAATTTCTCTGCTATCTTGCATAGAACTCTGGCTGCGTAGAGCCGCGTGGAAACTTGCTCTCACCACATTATAATGCAAATTCAAACCAGGTAATTACAAAGGCAGAACAAAACAGGGCAGTTAATAGGTTTAAAGTACTCCATCAAACAAGAAACAGGAAAACTACCTTTGTGGGGAAAATATGGCTTTTGACTGTGTTCAAGACTCAAAATTGATGTGCACAAAACATCACTTTGGTCTTTGCACAGATTTGAATTTGTCAGACAAGAACTTGATTCAGCTGGGTTCCTTTCAAAGGGAATTGAAACAAATAGATTTCTTTGTATTTAGGAACACTGCAGGAAGTACCTTTCCTTTCCCCTCCATCTCTGGCGCAAACAATGGGGGCAGTGTGCGTCTTTGATCAAGGGCATGTCTATGTTGATGACAATGAGGAATCTGCAGGCTGTCCCAAGAGTGTTGTAACCCTACCTTCAAAGTACACTTGTTTTTCCTTTCCAACATCCTCTTCGCAGCTGCTTTCTTCACAGTGTTGACGACATCTTAATTTTTTGTTTTTGTCAGGATCAACATCAGCGCACCTCTGAATACATATTTAAGTTAACGTTTTGCCGTTAAATATTCATACTGTACTATTCCTTAATTCTCCCCTGAAGCATGCGGCTTCTAAAAATGAGTCTCCTCTGTGTCATTTTTAATACTTCACAGTGACTGTGGCTGTGGTGGCAATGGAATCCGTGTGAAAGGCCGGCTCGTCTTTGCCGATCTATCCCCTCTCTTCTTGGGGCCATGCGCTGACACTTCATTGCTCCCTCTGTCTGCGCTGCATCAGCAAGACAGGCACAAAGAGCAATCCTGCGTGACTGGGGTTGACCCCGGTGCTGCGGCTGGGTCAAGGTCTGGGCCAGTGGCACCAGCTGGGGTCCTCTGCCACTTGCAATACATACTTGGATGGCATCATACAAGTGCAGACAGCTTGGGGGGGTCACCGTGACACGCTGCACTGTCGGTTCTCCGATGTATTCATTTACATGTAACTCGGTATTTAATTCAACACCACCTTGATCTAATTGACAGCACCGCTGATCACGCTAATTAGGCAGATAATGCGTATCTGTGTACTGTGTCTTGCGATTGAGCCTTGCGTTTTTAACATATAGAGGTTTAATTAGAAACATTTCCAATGTAGCTGCGTTAAATAAGGCTTTAATTAAGACTCCCATTACGCTTGAAGAGCTTTCGAATTAGTAGCTCCTTAAATAGGTGCTGGACCCTCAGTCTTGTGTTGGCAGGCTCAGTTTACGGTCTTCATTGTTTATTGTGTTTAACTTTCGACGACGTGTAAGGTAGCCTTGCCAGGAAGTTGAAAAAAGGAGTTATAATGAAGCACATATCACAGTGCCCGAAGACATCTAGAAACTAAGAGAAATAACAATTAACACTAATATTTTGTTTGTCAGAACGTGTAAATCTGGCAAGGACGCTGCAAGTAGCATTTAACCTGTGCTGGAGTTTGTATGTTTCCTGCTCCACGTGCCAAGTAAGACTGAACCGCTTCCAGCAAAACAAAAACTCTAAATTCACATTTTCACATGTTAGTAACGGATTCACAATTAAATCAGTTGATGATTCAATGTGGCATGCATAGATGCGGTTTTAAAACCCTCTGACAGGCCCTGGTACTGTATATTTACATGTTCAGTCTCACTGTCAGCTGGTCAATAAAACAATAAAACACAGCAGTGTAATGAAAAGAATATGCCCACTGAGCCAGACATGGGAGCCAGCTCAGACTCTTTAATCCAGGCACCACTTTTTCTTTCGCTTCTTCGCGCCGAGTGCTCTGAACCTGCTGCGAAATTGAATTTTCCACCCCTGTGTGTACGTGAACCAGCCAAGCACTGCATTGTCAGAGTACTCAATTAGCTCCCAAGGCGGAAGCCAAAATGTTTTCCAACAGTAAATGTATTCTTCACAGGGCAAGCTCTCATTAGCATAATGCTTCCATCCCTATAGCACGGAGTTAGAATGCCTTCCCAAGGTTGAAAACAAAAACATTCTGAAGCTTTAATGTCGGCGTCCCTTCATGCCATATCGTATCATGCTTAGGGGTAGAGTGGCCATCGCTGAAAAAGGGATGTTAACCTCTGCTTAAAATGTCTCATTCGCATTCATAAACACCCATCCTGGTGTGTGTAGCACCTAGCAGAGATGTCCCGTTCTTTTTTTCTATTTCTCCTCTGATTTTTATCTGCCTTCACATGATATAAAGAGGGCTCTTTTGAGTAGATACTGTCCTATTTTCTCACTGTGAGCTAACTGAGCGTACATTGTGCAGGACCTGTATAAATCTAGAGAACAAAAGACATTCGAGCCTCCAATCCCTTATAATGCTTTCTGAGAGTTGGAAATTTGCGGAAAATGAATGGCATTGTTTGCTGAATGTGCTGACACTGAGGCACTTAGATGAAGCATTAGAAATAATCTGCACTAACAAATAGCTAAACAGTTCTTTCTGACAAAGTGACATTGACAGTCACACAACTATGCAAACTTTTGCCCCCCTCCCTCGCTGAGGAGGTGAAAGGAAGAAAAAGAGAAATGTTGAGTGAGACGACTTCAAGTTTCAACAACAGGAGACAGTCAATAGTCAATAGCAGTTGCTACTACGCTTATTTGGAGCCCACGCACTTGCTTTTGTGTCTTTAAAGTGACACCGTGGCAGCCGTGCAGCGCATATAGTGCAGACAGGGGTCAGGGGAACGTAATCATGACTGCCGGTGCCCTGCAGTGCCCCCACACTCTCATTACTGAGGTGCCACCAACTCCAAATTTAGAGCTCCTATGGTTGTCACCTGCCCTGGGCCTTGTATATCAGCCCCAACTCACATACACACACAGATGCCATGACACCTCCCATCCCACTAGATAAGGCATGGCAATCAAATGAGATGCGGGGGATTTGTTAATGGTTTGCGGTAGCGGGATTCTCACTCTCACCCTGAGCTGGTGTAAATTGCGCCAGCAGCCATTTCAACAGCCAGGGTCCTGTCACAAATGTTGGGCTTGAGATCAAAAAGCGAGATGGAGTGTCACTCAGCCGACGTGACTTCATGTAAGTTGGACCGCGGGCAAGACACGCAAGTAAATATGTTTCTCTGTACGATTACTCCTTTTCCCTTTCTAACTGAATCTTATCGTTAGCTGACAATTTCAGCATTTGTATATATAATTTATCCCAAGCCAGTCTAATGATGAATTTACCTGTTTTATTTTTTTTTCGTCCACATATGATGGCTGACCAAATTATCTCATGCACTTACCATGAAAAGTGTGAAATGAAGAAAATACCATTGTTAATGAATGAAATTGATTTCCTTCATAGTGCTGCATCTATTTAACACTTAAGTATTTAACACTTAAGCACTATTTATGAAGCAATTACAGGAGAGAAAGGATGAAAATGAATGGGACTGGACGTCATAGAAAATATATTAACTTTGAAATGTTCAACCGCGAAGAAAGAAACCACAAAATGCACAACCAATCACAAATGTTTGCATCCCTGAAGGCTGAAGTGTTGCGCGGTTATGTAAGCCCAGGTGTAACTGAGGTTGCTTGCGCGCGTCTGTAAAAGTAGGCACTGGTGTCTGCAATTAAGCTTCCGAGAGAAACTTCCCGGGCTTTTAATGGAACACACAGATTAGTGCGCCCTCTGCAAGGCAGAGACAGCACCGGGATTAACCTTGTTTTAAATGTGCCATGTGTGAAAGATTGGTTGACCTCAGTGTGACATAGGCTCTGGACATACCATCACACTTGATAGAAACTGGCTGTTAATGGACTCTACTGTGCCAAGGAACACCCTAATGACATATGCTCGTGTTTGAGATTAATATTGTTTGCCTTCCAGCACTCACTCCTTGCTATAGCTTCAAATTAATTTTCTTCTTTGGCAAGTCATTTTGGCCCCTGTCCCTTGGCAGACCTCCTCTGAAGTGGAATGTCTTTCTTCCTCGGAATGGCTATGATCTAATTTTGTGATCCGCGCTGATCTCCTCTACCTAAATCATGCTGGACTCCAGCTGGAAGTCTCCAGCTTCACCGTTATCACATGTGTCGCGGATGATTTTGAAACCAAGGGTGTACTTCACGAGTTCAGGAGCGAAACAGAGCCGGTGCAGAATNGGTACCTTTAATCCTCTCCATTAGCACAGTCCGTTGCCTGGGATTGGGGCAGTTAGATTCTCAGTTTGAGATGAGCTGCATTTCCTGAGAAAATGAAACAGGATGATGGAGATCAGTGACAATACCGGCTGGATAATCATGCCCAAATCACAGCCATCTGCTCTCAATCTCCACGCCGATCTACATGCACTACCGTCAATCCCTCCCCAACAAATCCCTAAATCCCGACAATCTGTAGCACTCAGCTTAGGACGTCTGTTAATCCACCTAAGCAAGCCCCACATTACTGGACAGGCAGGTCCAAGATCCCCTGGACCTTTTGTCCATCTAGAAACCAAATTTGGACTTTTTAAATCATCATTTATACACATTTATTTTACTCTACAGTCTATTACTTTTTGACGGCTTCTTGAATCAAACAGGTGAAAGTGGAGGTTAGATCTACACAGCTACATGAACTGCATAAAGCCAAGCCAAATACGGAGTTAGAGTTTCCCTTCAGCATCTGTTTATTCAACAACAGCTGGAATTTAAATACCAGCAAGAGTACAGATGCAAAACAAGAGAGGACTTTTTGACTATGAGGAACGACCCGGATGTTGGTTTATATTAGCTTCCAGAAAAGATGTGCCATGAAGATGGTGTGACTGGTGTGCTGTGTGTGTCGTGAGGTGGATGGCTTGCAATACTACGATATAATCTCCTTTTATTTTTTTTATTTATTTGTTACCAGTATCAGTCATTGTACAACTAGCAATACTGCACCAAAGTGAATGTGTTACCTGTGCACCGTTGGAAACAAAGGGTCCCGGCCTTGTGGCTAAAGGGCAATTTCAGGGACCCGAATTACCAATTGGCTAGCTGTTGAGTCCGATAGGCCGGGGAATCCTGATAAATGAAATGTACCTTGACTTTTCCTGATGAATCCACTCGGCAGCAAACCTCAACCACAATACCCATTATTGCCTGAAATGCTACTGTTTGTGATTGGTGTGACCGCCGTAGAGGTCAGCAATCAATATTTTTCTTTTTGAGCACCAGCACAGGAAATATCAGGTAGCAAACAAAGGACTGCTAAAATAAATGTAGAAGAATGAAGCGGTGTCTTCTTGACACTTGGACTGGATTCTGCAAATGTTCTGTTATATATAAACAGTGCAAGAGTGTCTGTTGTTTTGTTTTCCCTGACCATTCTGACAAGGATAATTTCGATCTGTGCAAAATGATACATGTTTATGCCGTCAGTGATGCCTTGTTGTTGATGCCTCTGCCGCTATCTGTTTACATTGTAAATCTGGGCTCATGAAACAGTAGGCTGACTGCAGCATTTTGTAGCTTTATCTTTCCTCCTGGGGCCATGTGAAGGTCTCTCTGGCTGTATACATGCCATGGCTAGAGAAGGATACCCCCCATTACTCTCAATATACCTTTTTTCCACATGTCTCATTCTGTCACTTTTGGAATAGATCTGAAATTGGTAATCATCATTACCCATGCCAAAGACTGACTTGCTCTGTTGTCATTTCCCCAGTTTGGGCAGTTACAGGTTGTCCCACTTTGCTAGCTGAGCCAAATTGGATTAGCTTTCAACAAATGTGAAAACAAATGATCACAGCTGAGGTAACTAGTATGCCATTTCAAGTTTTACCTTTGAAAAAAAGATGACAGANCAACTTGGCAGCTAGCATATATAGCATACAGTTTTTTCTTAAATGCATTGTCTGGTTTATGAATTTTATAACTTCAAATGCACATATGTGCTGACTGCAAACCCGCAGGGGACCAGAACAGACCAGTTCCCGTCCCTTCTAAACCAAAAAAAAAACAACAAAAATCACATCTTGCTCTGAGATGGTGGAATCTCAAAGAAACTGGCAAGCACCTCTGGTTTCCTTTCCAAGAAAAGCACCCCAAGAGCATCAAACTTAAGTAGGATTAGACTGCGGAATACAGTCGCATTTGTTTATGTAAGTCCTCTCCCTTGCTTCTGAATGTAAGTACGCTTTGTGTGAGTGTGAGTCAAGGAAAGAACTTCATGGTCCTTCCGTTTGCTTGTTACATTAATAATGGTTCATTACTATTTGACTGCCATTTTTACCCATCGCATTGCTCACACACATATATATTTATATATATAGCTTTTTAATGGATAGAGTTTGATTATATTTTTTCCCTTTCATTGGCTGTTGGGTGTTTGCTTATTAAGCACTATCGGGAGCTGTCAGTGCGGAAGAAACTCCATGTTGATGAATGATCACAGCATTTATTTCTTTAATAGAGTAGCGGATTTATCAAAAGAATTGCTAGAAATTGATCATTTGTTATTGTGGAGGCAAACAACATCTACAATAATAACCAATGATAAATGCAATGTGTAATTTTGCATTAAAATGTAACAAAAAAATAACGAATGCATTCGTCGTACTTGACTTAGTACACTGATTAACGCAGCCCTAGAAATGGTGAAGATTAATGTGTATACATTTCCGGATATTGTGTGCTGAAATTCATAACTGATGTGTGGATGTAGATTCGTCCTCTGTTTGGCAGGAAGGATGACTCAGTAATAACTAAGGTCTTTAAGCTGCCTTCACCATGTCAAACTGCAGCCTTCTACTTACACAACTAGAAATCTAACATAACGACATTTAATAAAAGTCCCCCATCCTTTTAGATTCCTCAAAACTATCTTTTCTTTTTCACCTGTGCGAAACCCGAGTCACTTGGGATCTTTTTTTTTCGGTTTGTCCCAGCATAATAACGCTGCTTTTTGATCATTCGCGGTACAGTTTTCGAGTTAAAAAATCTTCCACTGAGTGCACCCGAAAATACCATCTGTAGCATCTGCTTAATATGTAAACAAACAGCAGCTGCCAACAACTGTGCCGGATTAGACCTTGAAACACCCTATATGCAGCGCAGCGTGGCAGCAGTTTTCAAGCTATCCAGCTATCTGAGAAAATGGCAGTGAGTCTTGCATTTGATCTAACTCGCTCTAATAGGGAGAACACAAAAATGAAAATCCATAGCAGATTATGTCTACTTTTCCACACGATTCACTAGTTATTGTGAGCTTCAGTGATATGTGCTTTCCTGGCAAGAGACAGCCACGGCTAAATGTCTACAATCTGTTTCAGGAATTATCAGAATAAATAGTTTGTTCCGCTCAGTAAATTGTCATATGCCTGTGAAAACGGATATGGAACCAAAAAATCCCAGAGTCTTTTACCGCGCAGATGCCAAATCTTCACTGTGAGTTGGGAGTACTTAGAGTAAGTTGCTATGGCAATAAGTGAAGCAGGCACGTTGTTGGGGAATTCGACGTGGGACTCAATATGGATGACTAACATGCTGTGCTCTACTGGCTTTGTAGATGCAGGGATCATATCTTTACGCAAGATTGAGCCTTCCTCCATTTAGCATGTGGTGGATTATATGGACGCACATATGCAGCCCTCCCCCTTCGGTCGTACTCAGGGGATGCTGCACGGATGATGTAGAAAAAAAGAATCCGACAGCAGAGATATGTAATTTCTGTTGAGACGTCACTGTATATGACTTCCTCCACTAACCCATGCTGTGTATGGACATTTTAAGTAGACACATTGTAGGCTAATGCATAAAGCATTTCTTTTGTTGTCATGTCATTTCACAATGTAATCCTCAAATGAAGCAAGTGCGTGTTGTTACATTTTTAGCTTTTCACTTGTTTTTTTTTTTTAAAGGATTTCAAAGAATTACTTTCCTTTCTCTTTTTTTTGAGCGAGCTGAGTGGTTAAAACAAAAGAACAGATTTTAATATCCATCTGAAATCAACAGTGAAGAGAAAAAATGTAGAGTAAAATGTAAAAGTAAACAAATTAGATGTGCAACTTGTCACTCCAAAACTGGATTTTCCCTTGGACGTAGCTGGACGTTATCACATATTATCATCATGATGATTTATTCAGGGGTTTATTTTTGATTTGAGTTTAATTATGCATGCATACATGCATCTTTGAGATGCCTCCCTCACTTTTGATGCGTTCAAGAGCACATATTGTAAAGCATCATCATTGCTCAGATACTTAATATTCGAAATAAACTCAGACTCTGTCCCCTATTTTCAAACAGCAAGTAGATAAACCGCTCCAAGTCTTGCGTACGACAGCAGCTTAGGCGAAAGCTGCATTTCATCATGTTTTCATCTAAATTAACAGCATAAATATTTCATTTTCTCACCACGTTCTCCAGGAGATAAGCCGGAGTATTTCAAATCTGCACTCGGCGATACAGCGCGCGGAAAGCGTGTGTTTAATAAATTGACTTGCATATTTACCATTCAGTGCAACATCTATTACGGCGTAGTTACAAAGTCAATGTGGGCATTTGAAGCGGAGGAACACCAACGACTGTTCTCCACTGAAGATTATCTACAGCCGGCCCAAGAGCCATCCATTTAAGTGACTTTATCATTACCAGGCACGGAGTATGGATCCACGGAGGGAAATGGAATCGCTGGGAAACTAATGGCACTTGACAGATACTGTTATGAGATAACATGCTTATCTTTGTATTATGTGAAAAGAAGGCATTTTCCCAGATCGCAGTGTGTTTGGTGTAATGTGGGGGTAGCTGGTGGTGGGCGGATTTGTGGGGGGAGGCGTGGGAAGTGGGGGCGTTAAGGAGAAGGCTATAACAAAATGAAACAACCCACTTTGTCACTTTCCAACCAGTAATTTGTAATGGCCGGTTAAATGTTACTTGCTACTCTCTCTGAAGCTTCCTCTTCATGGGGAACATGAGAAGTACCAGAAATATATGTTTTTGCTTTGGGAAATCGCAATAAATCACAGTCCCGCTTTTGTTTTTTTGTTACCTCTTCACTTGAAAGCAAACCTCCACTGTGGGCTATCCACAGAGCAGTCTCCTCAATACTAGTGTGAACATAATAGAAAAAGAACATATGGAAAAAGCAGTATGTTACTGCAGAGCATTAAATCCGTTATTATGCCAAAGATGATTGATTGGTGTGTCGTTCGTGAAGCCAGACTTCTCGATTGACAAGCAGTAAAAGTGACAGCAGGGTTGCGCGGCTCTCCGACACCGGGCGTACCGCTCTCTACGAGGTGGGTGGTTCCACTCCCAGATAGCTAATTGCAATTAGTTACGATTCAATTACACAAGGTCAGCGACTAAATCAATCTTTGACAGGCTTGGCTCTGTGTCAGGGTATCGACCGAGGGTACCACTCAACATGCGAGGACCTGTAATTTTAATACTTCCTCAGCATCTGAGTCACTCGCAGGAAGGGCGGGAAAAATCTCACGCGGCTGTCATAAATAGGAGTAGGAAGGAGGCTTTAATATATAGGCTTTCCTTTCAACATTACCTTGTGAGCTTGCCGCTTTGTCATGACTGATGGACTGGAGGAACAGGGGGAGTGTGTGCCTTCTTCTTTTTTTTTTTCTTTGCACCGATCTGAGAGTTGAGTGAGCAGCACCGGAGATTGCATTACCTCCCCATTGGCTGTTTACAAAGCCTAAGTGATAAGAGAAATGACTTAGTAAATAACTAAGACGTCCCTGTAAGCTCTCTTCCTCGGTGTGTGGGGAGTGTGTGTGTGTGTGTGTGTGTGTGTGTGTGTGTTTGATACACTCATCTACTAAACTGTTCTCAATTAACTGAGTGATTGTTTTCACCAGATTGGATCTGGTGATTAGAAAGCGTGTCCCGAGCCCGAGTGTATTTCTGCGTGTGTTTTCATTTATTTATTTATTTTTTCAAACAGTTTGAAGGTTGCTATGATCAAGGTCACGCCAGAGGAGAACCTCATTAGATGTGTATACGGTGATACGCAGCATATCGGTATCTTTCCCTGTGATGCCAGTGAACGCCGTCATTAAGGGGGAATCTGCATGTTTTGATTCAATAAACTGTTGACTGAGGCATGTTGATCTGACTTAGATATCGCTGATTATACATGACAAAAAGCTCATAAATCTTACATAGGTCTATGAGATGAGGTAATTTAAATGCATGGCAGGACAGACTGCTAAACATCCCTATAGAAAATTATTTTTGGGGGGGCTCTTAATGCCTGCGATGCATTATGCAGGTTTAAAGCAACCAGTTGGCATCCATTAGCAGCCTCCTTGCTATCAGTGCACCGGTTTTAAAAATAACCACTTGAATAGCCGTACGGCTGGAGAGGTGCCCTCGTCGTTTTACACTTCCACCCTCTCTCTTTCTTTTTTGTATCTAAAACGCAGCGTAGCAAACACAGCCCAAAATCAAAGCTCACCCGCTTCTCCCTGCTGCACAGATTAATCTGAGGCACCCAGCATGAAATTAAGAATTGATTATTGTAAGACGATTCTGCTTGGTTAACTCGATTCAGTGGCGTTCACTCATACAGACTGACACATCATCCTGTCCCCCGGGCCCTGGCATTAATTCTCTTAAATCGGTGCAGGTGACCTCACTGTTTAAAGATTTACACTGGTGAGACTTTGCTCCCAGCGTCTTTGCCAATAAGAGCCTCGGAGCCCGGTGGTGACAGCCGCTGCTCTTATTTCTTTAATGGATGAAGAACAGAGGAATAAGCCAAGAAGGCTCACATACGTCTCTTCTGCAATTATGGCTCGGCTCCACATCATGAATTCCTTTACGCATTCACTTATTTATTCTTTTGTCCGTCCGGTTTTGTTAAAGGCTCGTTCGAGGCATCGGGGATATGAGAATAACTTGCATTCTAAGACGCAGTGCATTGTGGTGGCAGACGGGTAGTCAGTGACAGGTATGACAGCAACGTTCTCACAAGTAAAAGTTTCAGGACAAAGCTATTGTATCTTTGATGGGATGTGGTTCCTCCCTCACTGTTGTGGCTGAAGCTCAGAATTTCTAACACGGATGCCTCTGTGGTGATGAATGAATGCGATCAATGCAACTCTAC
>JASGAT010393774.1:0-26560 GCA_030220025.1 Chelon auratus | reverse complement strand
CAGTAGAATATTGTAGCAGCTGCTGTCTCTAATGGATCTCTACCTACCGCTGGATCAGAACCATCAACAGCTGCTGGTTGACTTGGAGACATGATCCAGATTTCGGAACAAGATGGAAAGACTCTCACATGTTAAGATCTGATTTATTTTAAAGACAAAGACTCAGATTAGAACTGAACCCTGGAAGCTGCTTCCATTGTCAGAGAAAAAGATGAGGTTGTAGGGCCAGTTGTATCCAATACCTCTTTACGTCTCCTGGTATCTGGAGTATCTTCAGAGTCTAAAAGGAGTCACTAGAGGGTCTGATTCTGGGTACCAAGCGAGTTCAGACTGATTTCATGGTGCCATGCATCTGTTTTTATATTGTGTGGTGCTTCATTAACATATGGAGCTGGACACAGTACTTTATCAAAAAGTACGGAAACAACCGTGTCTTCCTGTACCAGGTTTGCTCTCCCTACTGACAATAATTGTGTCCAAACATAGACCTCAATCCCATTAGTAGAATACATTTTCATCCATCACTTGTCCTAATTATATCCACTCCTAATCACATGTACATTTTATAAAAAAAGAATTACAGTTCCATATATGGTCTGGTTGGTTCTGTATGTTGCTCCCAAACGTCAATTAGATGTTAATTACACATTCCAGATATCAGTGAACTGTCAATTAGATGTCAGGCGACTGTGTCCATTTCCCCTATGTTATGAATAAATGTTCAAACCTTACTAATGTAGTTTCTAATATTATGTGCACAAGGTTACGCAACCAAGCTTAACTCACATCTGATTTCTCTCACCACCATCCTCAGAGGAATCAAGTCACTGCTGAGAAACAAACATCTCTGACAGTAAAGGAAATAAAGACGCTGGGATTTATTGAGGAAATATGTAACTTAACTCCACGTGGCTCCTCATACATTAACTAATTTCCTGAGTTGATTTAGTTTCGACATCTCTTATTCATGTGGTCCTTTCTACTAGTGGTTGAATGAATGAGTTAAGCTCCTCTTCCTCAGATCAGCCCTGTTGAGTAGGTGGTCTTTAATGTGACCCAGGACTCATTGTGTGTTCACACCACCAAAGGAAGGAGGTCACATGTGTCCCAGACCACCTCCACATACACTTGTGACCGGATTGAAGCAGGATGTCAGGTGTTTTATCCAAAGTCTGAACCGGGCCTAAAAGACGAGGTGTTTGAGAAACAGTGTGTGGGCGGAGGAGGAAAGATGAGGCTTGTTAGCTGAGAATCATTACGATAGCTCGTATAAAGATGTAGGCCACCAGCTGTTCAAAGCTTAACGGTGAGTGGGAGAAACAGACTTTCCTGGACTGGTAACAGAATAAATGATAAAACCAACCAGCCTGAGTGTGTTAATTATCTCCCAGTGAGGCGGTTAATTAGCAGAACAAGCTGAAAGAGTCAGATATCTAGTGAGGTGTCTCCACTTCACATCAGGGAGTGTAGCTGATGCTCCAGTAGGCCACAGGTTACTGTACCATCATTACATGTCGCTGTCGGTGATTAGTGGTGGTCTGGTTTCACTTGAGCATCAAAACCTAAAAAATGTTTGAATACTTGCACCAGTGGTGTCTGTGTATTTGTACTTTTTAACACCAGACTACTCTGGAATATACTCTTTGTTGTACTCGATGTTTGGTTGGTTGGTGGTTGAGATGTTGGTCATTCTGGTTCTCAATCAAAGCCATCTTCAACTAACTGGTGTCTCATTAATCCAAAAAAACAAAGATGAAACTAAGACTACTGGACTTGTAGAGGTGGACACAACCCACAGATGACCCTTTTTAAACCCCCATCCCCTCCACTCCCAGTTTTTTAGGACTGAAGACTTGAAAGAAATGTCTTTAAGATACATCTACGAGGAACTGATTCACTTTAAGAGCCACCATCTAGTGGACGTGTGAGGGACTGCAAGAGGTTTCTGCTTGGAAGTCCAACCAAGTTTGTAGATCCCCTGACTATTCACTTCCTGTCTTTAGTTTATCCAGAAAATAACAACAAACAATCTGAAACTAGGACAACTGGACTTGTAGGGTTTCTCAAAGTCGGTTCATCCAAGTCTTGGTGGTAGGGTTTTGAGGTTTTATGAGGACATAACAGACGTTCTGTTAATTATTTGCCCGTTAACCGAAGTATTAATTGTCCCCCTCAGACAATAGTTGATGGAAAATAGTTGTGTTTTTTGCAGCTTTTTCATTCGGTTATAGGATTTATTTGTAGCTGTGAGTGAAATTGGTTTAAAATTGTGTTGCATTTGGTGTGAAGTTTGTCGAAATGTTTTGAATCACTTTAGAGCCAGGAACATCAGAAACAACTGTTGTATCTCAGCCTCTGAATGTCGCTCTGTTATTGTTGATCTGCCCTCGGGGTAGGTTGGGGTAGGGTGTGTGGTGGGGGGGTTGGTTTGTCTCTGATCACGGGCTCTGTGTTCGCCACGTGACTCGACTGAACGTTCATGACAGTGAGCTCTCAGATCCACATCCAACAATCAGCTGTTTGTCAGCAGAGGAGTGGGCAGCGGGACGGTCCGAGCGCCGCTTCCTCTGCCGCCGCGAAATCTGGCGTCCTCTCTAAAGCCTCAAAGGAACAGCTGCTGCAGCTCAGACGACCAAACCGTCCGTTGTCTCAGAGGCTTTGCTTTATGTGCAACATCCTTTTATTTTTAAGGATTTTGTGTTAAAGGGACAGACTGTTGAATGGTTTCTGGATTCCTTGTGCTTTGGTGACAGTTTGTAGTCTATGAAAAGCATTATTACAGTTGAAGTCAGAGTTCTTTTGACATTTAATAACAGTGAACATTAGGATCATTACTTTTTAGAATCAGATATTGATAGTTTATTTGTTCTATCACATTCCCAGTTGGTCAGAAGTTTAAATACACTTGTTATTTGGTAGCTTTGACTTTAAATTGTTTATCTGGGGTCAAACGTTTCTGGTTGCCTCCCACAAGCTTCCTACAATTTTACTCAACTTTTTCTCAACAGGACTGGTTGAACTGAGTCAGGCTTGTAGACCTGCCCACAATGGATGGAGGTCAGGGCTTTGTCCAGACCACACCTATACCTCGATACCTTTGTTGTCTTTAATCCGTCCTTTTGTTGTCTTTAATCCGTCCTCTTACAACTTTGAAAGTCTGCCTGGGGTCATAGTCCGTTTGGAAAACTTAGACTTCGAATTTAAGGAACAAGCCAATCCCCCTAAAACTAACACCACAATTTACATACCATCTCCAAACACAAAGTCTGTGATCATACCAATCCAGTACACTTTTTTTTTTGCATGTTCTCAATTGGTAATTATGAAATCTGCGTTTACAATAATAAATAAAAGTTTGGACTTTTTAAAGTTTTTGGTTCAACGTCAAGGGGTCAGAAGAGCAGAATGTAGAAGGATGTTTGGATGGTTGCAGTGGCAGCACATTTAGATGGACTGGATTTTAATAATGTTCAGTAAAACACAGTAAAAACAAAGAGTTGACTTATATCCTGTGAATGCACCACATGCCACGCAGATGTAGGGCGGTATTTTAAATCCCATAGGCAGAACTAATCCCATGCAAATAGTGCTTAAGTGTATGTAAACTTCTGACTTCACTTGTATGTGCAGATATTTCCAGCTGCTCCAGTGTTTCAGAAATCAAGGAAATCCATATTTATTTCTGGTCTATTTCTGCCGGTTTTACGCGTCTGATGTCAGTTAGGATCACTGAGCAGTGGTGGAAGCTAACCTTTAAGCAAGTATTTCCTTTTTCTGCAACTTAGTCCCTCTGCTCTACCTCTGTCAGAGGGAAGTGTAAATATTAGTCCACCACAGTTACAGTTCTAGTTACATATCCGCTTATAAAATACAACAGATTACGACTGAATCTGACCTTTTCCAAAGGTTTTGACCTATGACCTCTAAAGACCTCTGCCTCTATTATTGAAAGCCTTTCTTGTTGCCTCACAGAGCTAGCTAAGGTTTTGTAGCTCAGCCTGGACTATTTGAATGTGTGCTGCTGTAAAACCACCTGATATCGTGAATGGTTAAACATCATTTGAATTTATGACATTTTATTAACTTTAATTCCTTGGTTAACTTCAGGTAAGAATACAAACAGAAAATCCCCCGTGGATAACAAAGGACTTTAATTAAATTCAGCGACTTTGGTTCCTACCACCAGATCCACCATGATGATAGCGGCTTGGAGCCTCGGGTTAGTGCAGATTGAGCGGCGATGGGGTTGATGTGTTTTTTTTTTTCAATTAGAAGAAGAGCTATCTCTGTCCATACACTAGAAATATTTTTATGCTCTGCTTGGTTCCCTTGAAAATATACTAGAGGGTTCCCAAAGCAACCAGAGCCTGAAACGGCCACTAGAGACCATCTGTCATCTACAGAGACATTAGACCTGCCCTGTCCTCGACCTTCTCCGTCTTCATTACTGGACGTTCAGCCAGTTCAGATTTGTGTGTCAACGTGAAGGTGAAATTCACCAGAAATGAAAACACCACAGAGAACATGTCTCTAAAGAGCAAAGACAACAACCTGCAACCCCCGACTAAAAATATCCTCTACAGCGTGACTCAGGCCCGGTAATGAGGCAGAGTGCTCAGAAACGAGCTTCGACTGAGAACACAAACTGATCACATTCACATTAGTTTGGCTTCAAAAGCAGCTTTGACAACGTGTCTTCACGCCCCAGTAGTTCAGGTACGCCGATGAAATTCCCTTTTGCCTGGCATGTGTTCTGCCTCTTATAATTCATAAAATAATTCCTATGGAGGATTTATAACTTGACCCGTCTCAAATGTTTCTAGATCACATAATACAATAAGTGTCCAATATTTTGTAATTATTTGAGAAGCAGTTGGCTAAAAATGAGTAGGCTTTATAAATAGTCAAACAGGCTACCAGGGTCAGCTTTCACTCAGGAGGACTAAAGTTGCATAGTTGAGAGGAAGACAATACGAAGGTTAAACCTTTTATCTTAGTTCCTATTTGTATAATCTTCTTTGTTTTTGAACTGAAGTGATTCTTTCCTTCTAAAACAGCTGAACGTGCAAATAACCCAGTTAAAATCCTTCTATAATTTCCGAGGTGAAGTGAGACGTTTCATAGTATTTCCCACTCCATTTAACCATGAAAAGATAAGCTTGACATGCTTGACAAGCTTGACAGTTTTAACATGGACATGTTTTAATATGTAAAATCTGAGAGTCATTCAGCTTGTAACCAAATACTCAAACCTCTTTGTTGTTGAAGTCAGAAGTTTGTGAAGGACAGGCGTGTCTGGATCTTTACTGTGGAGTGAAACAGAGACAAAATAATACTTTTTGCTGTTGTTCTTAAATGTTTTTACAGCAGTGGATGATGTGGACGTCCAGACAGTGACTTGGAAGATGTTACTTGCTGCTTTCAGAGAGTCTTATGGTTCAAAACACGTTTGATATGATTATAAAGAAGAAATGCTAAAGTCAAAGCAATAAACTGACCTTATTTAATTATCATATTCAATGCTGCTCTGGTTCAGACACCACTATTAGTAGAATGACGTCCTCTGGCTTCACTGGGAGTCATCAGCAGACATTCACTCCTCAGCTCAGCTTGCATCTTTGATTTTTCCACCTGACCGAGGACGTTAATGGAGGTAATGCTCCAGAGGATGCTGACAACCGGATACACCGTCAAAGTGTGCAGCTAAA
This sequence comes from Chelon auratus, assembly GCA_030220025.1. Classification (NCBI taxonomy): domain Eukaryota; kingdom Metazoa; phylum Chordata; class Actinopteri; order Mugiliformes; family Mugilidae; genus Chelon; species Chelon auratus. The sequence continues at coordinate 20,852 of JASGAT010393774.1, read as the reverse complement.
TCTGGATGCAGGATTTTAATATTCAGGCCAGCGGCTGGAAATAGCGCTCACCCTTTTAGTTGAAGGCTTTGATTAAAAAAACAAAAAAAACCCTCAGTGTCATGGCTCAGCTCTGCTGTTAAGTTGGTGCTTAGTGGTTTATCTGAATCAGGAGCTTCAGAGCGGAGGGATCAGTCGTCTCTGCAGCTGTTGGTGAAACCAGAAATTATTGGAGACGCTCAGGGTCTAAATTTAGCTGCAGTGTCGGTTTGATGTTAAATTTAGAGCAGACTAAGAGTTAAACCGTCAGAAGATAGAATTTGGTCAATATCTGCTCTATTTATAGCTTTGATGTTACATTTATAAGATAAGATAAGATATCTTTCATTGTCACTGCAAAGTTACGTAATAGCTTTTTCACTCTTGCGTCTTCTTTTATGAGCCGAACTGTTAATTATTTATCAAGAAGATTATTTGCATATGAACTGATAAATTGCAACCCTGTTAATTCATATACACTTCCAATGACTCAAAGCATCAGCATAATTATATTAAAGTTTCAGATTTATTTAACATAAAACTGACCATCATGGTGTTGATCGAGTGCTTAATTTAGACTTTTAGTTACAAGATAATGGAGTTATTTAATTCTTTTACATAATATTATATCTTTTATGTAAGTAAAGAATCGACAACTGTGCAATACTTAATACTACACAACAAAGAGTAAAGGTTATTTCAGCATATAGTTTTTTTAAAAAAAATGTAGATTGACACTAAAACTATGAAGGCACACATATGGAATTATTGTTAAACAAACCAGAATCTGTTTTATATTTTAGACTCTTCTGCTTTGATGACGGCTGCAGGTCACGTAACAGTTAAACCCTTCTCAGCACTTTTTATGCCAACTCATGACGTGATACAGTAAACACCATCTTCGATAATTAGGTCTTCAGTGTTTGAAAAGGTTAACCAACAGATTCATGGCCCCTGGGAACATAAATGTGCGTTCAGACTCTTGATGAACACCTGAAGGCATCAAACCGGGTCCTCCAGTTACAGTTGGGGGGGTGGGGTTGTTATCTGGCTTCTCTAATAGAAGGGGCCATTGTCCTCGGACGATGAAGGTTTAATAACCTTAATTGACTCTGACAGCCTCTTAGTGGCTTGGCTGTTGAAGGTAATTATGTTAAGTTCCCATAGAAATCTGCGCTCTTATTGAGTTTACAGTTTGGCAGGAGGCCACCGTGTGGAGAGGAGATGCTGAACCCTCTAATGTGCTTCACGTTGGCCCCAGCTGTGTGGATGGAAACTACTTGGCTCGGTGTCTTACTGGCAGCCGGGTCGCTGCTCAGTGACTAAGACTCTTAGACTCTTAGACTCTTAGAGTTCTGGTCAATGTTACACGTTTGACTTTCATTTCAGACTTCAGTTTGACTCCGTTAAAAAACGGTCTTTTTTAACGGTCTTAGCCCCGGAGCCAGCTCGAGATTCCACCTCCCAAAAAATGTTTATGTAAGAAAGTTATTCAGGAGTCTGTCTGTTGGAAACTGATTATGCTCGAGTGGACGTTAGAGACGTTTCAGTTTGGTTTAAGTGGAGCAGGAGTTGCGTCTCGTATCCATAATATCAGACACAAGATATAAATCAGATTATTTTAGACACACCTGAAGGACAAGGAGAACAGAGATAGCGAAGTGGGTCAGCTTCATTATCTGTTTGTGGTGTTCACAAGGTTCTTCATGGGATGCAGACACTGTGATTTTGGAGTTTGACCACAGGTCTGCTTTGAATGCTTTAAAAGCTGAACATGTATTTGTCCTGAAGTGTTTCCTCACAGAGTGACCTCTGAGCCGGAAGCCTGTGTGCATGTAAACACCCTTCGGTCCGCGGGGATGACCGCTTGTTTTTCCTGTTTTGTCACACATGGTGGTAGTTTGTGGTCGGCTCTGTCGCCGGCTGCTTGTGTTCATGGAAACAGCAGAGGTGGAAGGTAATGAACTGCAGCAGCTGTGATTGTCCTCCGCTATTCCTAGAATTCAGGGGACGTGAATTCAATGTAAAGCTGTCGGTAAAAACCTGAAGACTAAACAATGACCTTGTCTCTTTATTGACCGGCATGAATCGGCTACAGCAGCCACACTGTTTGATTTAGTAATGACCCAAAGCCCTTCACCTTCACTGTTTTGGAATGTCTTCTACAGTAAGAGGTTTTGTTTGTTTGTGTCTCACGTTCAAAGTCTTCCTGAATACAGCAGCTAGCTAATGGCTCATTGTTCTTAGCCCTTATGTATATTAATTAAGGTTGTCTGTGAAGGCTCTCAATCGTCCAGGTCATAGTTTATCACAAAAAAACAACAACAAGCTGAAACAATGACAACTAGACTTTTGAATTTTGGTGGACAGATGTTCCTCATTAAACCCCAACCCCCACCAGTCTTGTATAACTGAAGAGTTGGATGAATTGCTTCAAGAAACCCAACAAGTCCAGTTGTCCTTTATCCAAAAAAACAAGCTGAAACGAGGACAACCAGACTTGTAGAGTTCCTTGAAATCTCCGGTTCTAAAAGACTGCTGGGGGGAGTTAGGTTTTAAATAGTATCATCATCAGTCTCTGTCCAAGATCTGTTCCAGTTCAAAGTACCATCTGATCAAGTACAGTCCAAATACAAGGATGTGTTCTTGCCCCACATGTTTTGCTGAGGGTGCATCTGGAGGTAACTTGTGTGGACTACAGCCAGGTATCCCAGAATGCATTTCGAGTACGCACTGTTCCAGTTCCAGAAGGTCTGAATCAAACTTACCAAGCCCAAACTACCAAGTACACAAGGCTCAAGTTTGCATACTTGGTCTTGATAAACACCCTGGGTGTCTATCAGCCATCAAGGCTAACAGTTAGCAGGCTAATGACACAGTAACTTTATGACGTTGGAGACTATAAACACTTTAGATTTCCTTCATGGCTGCTTAGAACGTCTTTAGATCCAGTTCCATTCATTTAACCTCGAATGTGGAGGGTTGTGTTACAAGACACACTTGCATAACTGGTGGAAAACATCATCTGAAGGGCGGGTCGGTAAAACTTAGTGTATTTCTTTGCTCGTGAACCTATAATAGGTCAAGTGTCTCCGATTCTGGTCTTTTTGCTCTGAGATGATAAACTCTGTGAGCCTCGGCACTCGTTCCACAGGGATCGACCCCAGTCCTGTTACACTATCACCGCAGTAACACGATCAGCTGCTGCTTTGACTCAATAACTCTGTAATTGGTTTACTGGCAGCCACAAAGCCCCCCCGAGAGCTGGGAGCATGAGTCGATGCAGTTTCAGTTTGTTGTTCATAGCGCCTGTTCTTTAATTTCCATAAGTCGTTATTAAACTGAAGCGATGGCGTCTGCTGCTGTGGCTGTTACAGATGCAGGAGGGTTAATATGATGTTCGCACATGTTCAGGGGTCTTAAAAGCGTTTGTACTTTAGTGTGGCAAGACTTTTGAAGTCCTTTTATAAACCCAAATCAAAGGGTTTATATTTCCCAGTTAGATTTTAAGATGCAGTGGTGTTCAGAGCATTCTGATTCAGTATAGGACAGTTCATCTAAATGCAGTTTTATGTGTCCGTGTGGTTGTTTTGCATATATTTGTAGTCATTTTATATATATTTGTAGCCCTTCCTTGTCTCTTTGTAGTCATTTTGTGTATCTTCGTAGTCTTTCTCGTCTCTTTACCACCATGTGTTCTTTCATGTCACATAATGAACATGTCGTGCTCCTCTGACCGTTGTGTGTTTGCGTCCTGTCTCCAGAGCCTTCAGACCGGTGCCATGGAGGATGGGAAGCCGGTGTGGGCGCCCCACCCAACGGATGGGTTCCAGCTTGGAACCATCGTGGACATCGGAGCCGACAGCCTCACCATCGAACCTCTCAAACAGAAGGGAAAGGTGAGCGAGCTCCGGCTTCACGGACCGGACCTGAAGTCGATTCACAGAAGGTTTCTACTAAACTCAGACTGGAGACGTAATCATAATAGAGCCTGACTAATTATTGTCAGTCAGATCAAATGCCCTTGTCAGTTTTGTTGTGAGATAAGGCTGTGATGCAGCTGATCCAGAGGTTTATCAATGTTACTGTGAGTTTCAGCAACATTTTTACTGGACCTGTCAAAGTCAACCCTTGAATGAGAATATCGAACCTTTGACTGCTACAGTACATTTGCGTAAAGGAGCACAATTTGTTCACTGTTGAGTTCATTTTCTTGACAATTTGGTGGATTTAATGCAGAAGAATGATTTATCATCAGCGTTAAAGACCTGGTGAGAACTAGAAAGAAGCTATTTCTGACAGATGTCCAAAAAACAAGCTGAAACAAGGACAACTGGATTTGTTGGGCAACACCAACATGTGTTCCTATTCAACCCCCTATCGGCCTTTCACAACTGAGGAAGCTCCTTCAAGAAAAAAACTATAAGTCCCAGTGCCTTTGTTGCAGCCTTTGTTTTTGGATACACTTCCTTTTTTAGTTTTAAAAAGTCGTTGTCCTTGTTTCAACTTGACCTGGATGAATGAGAGCTTTCTCTGACATTGTCTTACACAAGTTTTATTCTCCGTTTTATTGCCCGGGTTATATCACTCAGATGTGACCTTCGGCTGAGTAATCAAACATCCTAACCTTCACGTCTTGCAAATTAAACAGTTTAAACGTTTCTGCGGAGCTTTAGCTTTTACTGGTATTAGCAGAACACACCCCGTCACCTGAAGGAAGTGTCAAGGGTTGTGTTGCATTGTGGGTACTGTTGGCACCAGGTTTTGACAAGGAAGAGGAATATTCTTGCTGCAGCCTTCCTGCAAAGCCTTTCCCTGACATGCTTTTACATGCCACTGCTTTGCTTCATCTCATGTAGAAGGCGAGGCCACATTTCTGGAAGTAATAAAGCTCCAGTCATTCATCGATTCACCTCTGGAGCCTCCAGCCTGCAGGTCTCTAATGCGCGGGTGGACGAAATGAATCAGAAGTCAAGTGGCTCTTCACAACAAGACAAATGGGCTTTCTCCGACACTTCCGTCCTCCCCTATGTTTTGTGCTAATTCACTTTTTCCACTGGATGATGCTTCACGCCGCCCTCAGCAAAGCTTTTAATGTCACAAGGAAAGCTAGTTGCCGTGGTGACCCCCATAAGATGCGTTCGTCTCAATAATCTCCCCCCTCCGGAAAGCTTTTAGAGGCAGAATGTTCCCTCTCAAAGAGCCTCCTCGCAAATTCTGTTGACCGTCGTGTTACAAATCACTCCAGTGTCACGGTTTGATGGGACTCCATTAAACTAGTCCTAAGTCTTTGTGTTTACATAAAGCTTTATCATTTTAAATGGAGAAAATAAATGGATATCTGTCCATTTACGGGAACGTACTGCAGGTTAAGGCTCTGCAGTTTTACAGCCGCCATTCGGTCGTCTGTCTTTATTGCCTCCAGGAATATCACCATCGTCACTGTGAATCTGATCTTTGCACATTTTGTACTACAAATCACAGCGTATAAAGTTAACAGGCCATTTAAAGGTAGACGCCACGCTTATTTTACCCTTTACTGTTCTAACCAGAAGAGTCCTTATGAATGGTGCCCTCTTGTGGTATTCACAGTACTCAAGATGTTTGATCCCGTGTTACCACCTGGACTTCAAACTGGTCACATGTGACTGGATCAACCCAGGATGCCACGGCTCTAATTCCAGCTGTAAACATCAGATTTTATGGATCCAGATGAGACTCTTGGGTTTTGTCTCCAAGAATTTGGCAGACCTTGACCCTTGACAGTCTCTGGTTTTATAGGCGGACACCCTACAAAGCCTGTTTGGAAGGGCTCCCTTGGAATTTAGTGTAAAAAAATGCCCTTTGTTGGTTCTTGGGGTTCGTAAAATCCTGTATTTCTACGCTTTAGACCCGGGATATCAAACTCATTTTAGTTCAGGGGCCACATACAGCCCAGTTTGATCTCGAGGGGGTCAGGTTTTAGTGCAAAGAGCAGCAAGTACGTTATGGAAATGTTTCTGTTATGTCTGAAACTCTTACTAAAACTGTGTAACCCCTAGTGGACAAATCAGGAATAGCAAAATGGAAGGATGCAGCCATTGTCTTCTATGTAGTTGTTGCAATTCGCAAATTTATCCCGCGGCCCTAATTGTACCCTCTGGTGGGCCGGTTTGGGCCCATGGCTCGTATGTTTGACACCCTTGATTTAAACGAATACTCCAAGTGTTCACAACAAGGGTCATGGTACTCGTGATGTTTTTGCTGACACTTCATCCTTTGGTACAACCTGTGCTTTTAGCTGGCCTGAGATGGGGTTGTCATGGCTTGTAGAGTTTCCATGCTTTAATTTTGCACACGGTTTAGATGGTGGAAAATGTTGTTTTATGATCCTTTCCTTGGTCACGTGATGAGTTTTGTCTCCAACAATCTGACAGACCCCAAACAACTGTGAGCCCAAATTTAACGGTTTCTAGTTTTATAGGTGCAGACCCTACTAACACTGTTTGCAGGGGCTTCCTTGGAGGCCGAGTTTAGGGTCTGCCGGCTCATAAAACCCTGTAGTTTTAGGCTTTAGAAACTCAAAGGCTTGTGCTCCTCAGATCTGCTGTCACAGGGAGTTTCCGGGCCACTGCCGAGGCTCGTAGCGGTCGAACCAGAACAATGCCCGGGCCTGTCCTGCTGCAGCCAGTTTGTGCCAGTGCCTGACGATGCGCTCAGTCGCTGGCAGCCGTCCTGTGATGGACGTCAGGAGAAAAACGAGAGGCCGTGATGCATTCCCTGTCATAGAGTCGTCGGTCACAAAGGCTGACTCTTTGTCCCGTTGTGTCTGTGGATCCCACAGTTTGATAACGCTGTCACTTCAGTTATTATTACATCAGATATTTAAAGAGGTCATGTGACGTTGACGCCTCGACTCTCTGAGTCTTTTATGACCGCAGACACATGGGTAGCATTACTTTTTCAGATTAACTTTTATTGTGGCGTAGCAGCTGTGGACATCTATGTGCGTTGCTTGGCGTCCATAAGCAGAGGCTTGTGTTGGCATGGTTGGCTAATACTTAACATGTGGCTCTCGGAGTCTGCTCTATACTAATAAGTTGGCTAGGTGAATTTGATACATGCTAGTGTGCTAGCATTGGCTGATGTGTTAGCATGCTGTGCTAGGTGCTCTTGCTGAAGTTTGATGTTTTTGGTTAAGGAACTGATGCTCTTCTCACATCTGTTGGTGAAACATGGGGCTGGTGCTGTAAGGCTATTAGCTTAGCATGACGACTGGAACCAAGGACTTCTTCTTCTTCTTCTTTTACTTCTTTCTCTCCTTCCTCCTTCTTATTCTTCTTCTAATTCTTCTTCATCCTTGTCCTCATCTTCCTCCTTCTACTCCTTATTTCTCGCCTTCTTTCTCCATCCTCCTTCCTCTTGGCTTCTTCTTCTGTTCCTCCTCCTCTTCCCATTCTTTTTCTTCCCGTTCTTCGTCGTTCTCAGATCGTTGTCCTTGCATCACCTCCTCCTCCTCCTCCTCCTTCCCTGTTTTCTCCTCTCATGCTGCAGCGTTGTGGAAGCCGTCCAGTTCAGGCTGAGAAATGTGGAACATGCCACGGCTGGAAAGAATGAATTGACTGTACGTCACCCTGGCACCGAGGGCCTGAAGGGGCCGGATTAGAAGACTTGGCCCCGAGGAGAGAAAGAGCCTGATTGGCCTTAAGATCTACAACACTAACACCAACACAGCTCTCCAAAAACACTGAGGTCATGTGTGTCCTCATAAATCCTCCAGTCTTAGTTGGTCGCTTTTAGCTCCAAGAATATGAGACATGGGGACGCTCCAAAACCTCTGGAGTAGAACTAAACTAAAACCTCCTCAACTAACCTCTACTGATCACCTGCTAATAGATCATCATCAGGTGAGGAGTCTCCAGGAGGGATGGAAACATGGAGGTAGAAAAACAAGATGAACCAAGATGGAATCCATATGGACAGAGACGATGGAGATGTGGAAACATCTTGGTTGACTTCTAAGACTCTACACATTCAGGACTGGAGGAGGACATGGAGGAGGACAAGGAGGAGGAACCAATACTTCAACTAGCTCTCCACCTTTTCCTCCTTCCTCCTCCTCCTTTTATTCTTCTTCTTCTTCTTCTTCTTCTTCTTCTTCTTCTTCTTCTATGTCCAGTCCATTCAGTGCTCCACAGCATCAGAACCACTTAATCAATGAAGTTCAGTTCAGGAATGGAGACAAAGAGAACTTCTCCTTCTTTAGTCTTGTTCTTTTCCTCCTTCTTTGTCCTCTTGTCCTACTTCCTGTTCTTTGTCTTCCACCTCCTCTTTTGACTTCCTCCTCGTCTTTGTTCTCCTTCTTTGTTTCCTTTCTTCTTCTTCGTCCTGCTCATGGAAACATCTTCAATGCCATCTTCTTCTACTGATTCAATTCAGTTTTGTCAGTAGAGCTCTAGAAAATAACCTCCTCATCCTCCTCCTCCTTCTCCTCCTCCTCCTCCTTCTTCTGTTCTATTTCCAGTAGATGTGATGTTCCTCTGCAGTGGCTGATGTTTTGATGTAAAGACATATATCATTTGATTCAGTCTCCATGATAACGGTTCATCCCTGTCCACGTCTGGAGACGTTTTTGATTCATGTATTTGTTGTGGATGTGATGGACGGTCCAGAGGTGGATGGTAAATAATGCAGAGCAGCGTCTCTGTCTCTGATCCTCTTACCTCCAAATAATTCATCAGACTCTGCAGCTTTTATCCTGCAGGTTTTAAAATAAAACTCAAACATTCAGAGAATCCTGGAAATGAACAAAGACAAAAACACAAAACCAAACTGAACGCCGTCCTCCAAAACAAGACAAATAAACTTGATGCTTGTTTTGTGAATTCTTAATCACTGTTCCTATCTTTTGATATTTATTTATTTTTAACAGAAATTCACTCTTTCTTTCTTTTCTTTCTCAGACTTTTTTAGCTCCCATCAACCAAGTCTTCCCTGCTGAGGACGATGTCAACAAACATGTGGAGGATAACTGTAAGTTTGTCTTCCTGTCTTGTGTGTTTTGTCATCCTGGAAATGAAGATCGGCTAACGGCTCGTCCCGTTTGTGTCTCTCAGGTTCGTTGATGTACTTGAATGAAGCAACGCTGCTCAACAACATCCGTGTCAGATACGGCAAAGACAAAATTTATGTGAGTACATTTGATTTGATTTATCGACGTCTTTAAAAATGCACCACAAGGACTAGGATGCTAGGAAGAGCTACTGTTAGCTGGGAGGCTAGGAAGCTAGGAAGAGCTACTGTTAGCTGGGTGGCTAGGTAGCTAGGAAGAGCTACTGTTAGCTGGGAGGCTAGGAAGCTAGGAAGAGCTACTGTTAGCTGGGAGGCTAGCAAGCTAGGAAAAGCTACTATTAGCTGGGAGGATAGCAAACTTGGAATAGCTACTATTAGACTGGAGGCTAGGAAGCCAAAAAGAGCTAATGGTAGTCGTGAGGCTAATGACCTAGGAAAAGCTACTGTTAGCTGGGAGGCTAGGAAGCTAGGAAGAGCTACTCTTAGGTAGGAGGCTAGGAAGCCAGAAAGAGCTAATGGTAGTTTTGAGGTTAATGACCTAGGAAGAGCTACTATTAGCTGGGAGGCTAGGAAGCTAGGAAGAGCTACTGTTTGCTTACTGGCTAGGAAGCATATTGTTGTGGAGATATTTGTGGACATGAACTTTGTTTAACTGAACTTGGACCAAACCAAACGTACTTAGAGCTCAACAAGTTGATGTCAGATGTTACAGACTGTTTCAGAAAACACCTCTGTTTGTTTTAACCTGTCTGGGTGGAGAACACACTCACTCATGATTCTGTCAACTCTGAGTACTGACATTAACTTATCTGGACCAAAACAAGTCCTCACATTAACATTTAACCTGTGGCTTGATGATTTTCACACTCAGTACAAGTTTACATGAAAGTATTTTGTTTAAAGCTCCAGAAATAGGTTTTCTGAGACACAGGCTTCAGAGGGTTAACATTAAATTCTTACCTGACTGAAGACAAAACATTTGTTAAATCATCACGGCCCTCTTTAAATCGTCCCCAACAAGGATCCATTACCATCCAGTGTCGTGTCCCGGGTCCACTGTGTTGACTTTGCTTTTTGATTCAGCTTTTAATGTGTTTAAATTGTTGCGTTTACTTTGGTTTGGTTTGTTTGTTCAGGTATGAACAGACAAATACCTGAGACGCCAGAGTGTGGATGGTCTTTGCCCTAAGCAAAACCCTGGGTCGCTTTGTTTGTGGCAGAAACATGAGTCAAACTCTATCTGATTTAACTAGCAGGTTTGTTGAACCTGTTCAGACTGCTGAGTATGAAGCTATGTTGGTTTCAAGAGACTTCCTCAAAAGGCATTCATTATCTGCAAAGAAACCGAGGAGCGCCTTCCTGGACTTAACTTCCTGCTCCTGCACCAGTAATTAACAAAGTCCAGGGCCTCATTCTGGGTCAGATCTGAGCCCTACTTTGGTCCTGAGTCACTGTCTGGTTTAAGATCTGGATTCTGTGCTCCATGTGTCGTTCTGCTGAGGATATACCTTTCATGACATGACGCTTGAACAACAAACACTCACACCTGAACTCAGAAGTCAAGTGTGGAGGTCAGGTGACTGCTGCTTTGAAGAATAAGTGAATGCTGACATCTAGTGGTTGAACACGTCCAGGACACATCAGACTGATCTGGTCTCAATCCACATGTGGAGGTGGTCTGGGACAGGGATCCTTAACCACCGGGCCCCAGAACGGTACCGGGCCCCAGACCGGTACCGGCCCGTGGATCATTTTGGCAAAGAAAGAATAATCCCAAGCTAGCCCTTGCAAAAATGAGCCAAAAACAAAGTGTACTGGAGAGGTTCTTTGGCAAGGGGAAACAAGCCAATGATGAGACAACAGAAGGGTCACAGACTACTGGCAAAAAGAAAGCTGCATTTAACCCATTCAGGCCTAAATACTCTTCTGTAAACCCCCTCTCAAAACCTGAGGTTTTTCAAAATATGTCAACGCTTACTAAAACTTTAATTTCTCAGGCTCTGTAGCAGATAAAAACATGAGATAAAAGCATTTGACAGCTTACTTCTTTGGCTTTCAACTTGACTGACTTGCTAGGGCATAATCTTCAAATGCATGTTTTTTTTAAAAATCAATAAACACCAAACATTTTTAAAATTTTGAAAATCAGTAAAGATCTATTTTTTCCAATTACTTGGTCAATATCACTTCCTTCACTTGAGTCAGCCGTGACGGATCGCTAGCATGGTGTTTAAACTTATCGATCAAAACATACTCCACGTGTAGGCTTATTTCGACCAATCACAAAGCGTTTTATTAGTCACATGAGTGTAAATAAAATCCCTAAGCATCTCTGTCACTCACCCCAAGAATATTTCAGCCAATCACAGTGCATATAATTGGCCATGTGCATCGAAAAAGACGACAACGCTCAAAATGACACAGACGCGTTTGCTGGTCTTAACTACGCATAGATGCGTGATCCGGTCTGAATGGGTTAAAGGAAAATACCAAGATTCCTAATTAAGTTAGGGGTTCATTGCAACAGGTGATTCACAAGCTACATCCACACCCACTGACCGGCTTGCTAATGAAGCCATGAAACCCTCAAAGCTGCCTCGCCACGTTGAGACAAAACACCCAGCATTAAAAGACAAGCCCTTGGAATTTTGTCTGATGTCTAAATTAATCCTTCTGTATAGACTCGATTTACGCCAGTGCCCAATATAAAGTGTAATCGTTGCATTCAGATTACATACCATGTACAGATTTTTGTTATTGGAGCCCCACCTCCCTACCCTCATTCCCTGCCCAGCAAGAAACTGGTCCCTGGTACAAAAGAAGGTTGGGGAGCACTGGTCTAGGACACATGTGACCTCCTTCCTTTGGTAGTGTGAACACACAATGAGTCCTGGGTCACATTAAAGACCACCTACTCAACAGGACTGATCTGAGGAAGAGGAGTTTAACTCATTCATTCAACCACTAGTAGAAATGATCACATGAATCAGTGATGTCTGTTCATTAGTAATGAAAGCCTTTTAAAAGATTCTGGCCTTGGAGCTGAGAACCAAACTAAACTAGAAACTGATCTGAACTAGAATCAACTCAGGAGATGATTCAATATGAGGAGGAGGAGTTTGATCCATCATGTGGTTCATTATTGATGTGACCATGTTGCTGTATAAGGAGCAACTTTGAGTTATTTATTGCTTTAATGTCTTTATTTACTTATATTGTGGTGCGTATAGAAACTTCCTGAGTTTGTATTTATAATTTAAGTTTTGTGCAGCTCAATTAGGCATCTGTTCATGGTTCTGAGACAACAGTAATTAGAGATCCATTAGAGTCAGTCGCTGTTAAAACGTTCACATGTGTCCCAGACCACCTCCACATGTGGACTGACACCAGATCAGTGTTCACACCTGGACCTGTTTAACCTGGACTCTAGAGACCAGATCAGTGTTCACACCTGGACCTGTTTAACCTGGACACCATATCACTCAGATACCCAGGTGTGAACAGGACGTCTGGTTTAGCTGAAGGTTTGTTCAGATGTCATAGTTTGTTGCTTTTACCACCTCTTGTCTTCCTCTTTCAGACGTTTGTAGCCAACATCCTGATCGCCATCAACCCATACGTTGACATCCCAAAGCTTTACTCACCAGATACCATCAAGAAGTACCAGGGCCGCTCGCTGGGCACTCTGCCGCCGCACGTCTACGCCATCGGTGAGCCATAAAAGCCGCTTTGTCCTAAAAACCTTTTGTTTTCTGTTTTATAATGATCAATTTGAACAGATCACGGAACAGTCGGTTATTACTTTTATTATTAATGCTATCATGGTCTCAGATGAGTCACAGATGAGCGGCTGCTGGATGGAAACGTCCCCAACAACCCTGCACATTTTACATATCGCTCATGTTAAAATACGTTATTTATGTTTTATGACTCTTGGTCATTTTTAACTGATTGTTTTGTACTTTACTGTATTTATTCCCTTTGTATCTTTCACTGACAGTACAAATGATGGATGGAAATGGATGGAAGAGAAAGTGAAATAATCCCGCCCTGCAACAAATCCGCTCAGTTGTTTCCCAAAGCTGGAAATAATTCAATATGATATAATCAAAATAAGACAAAGCAGCTTTATTTAGTTTCTTTTTTGGTTCTGAACTTTGGATCTGTTTTCTTTACTTCACAGCATCTGTCCTCATTTCAATAATTTCGTTTTTTTTTAACTCAAATCAAAGTTTTCAGGGTGTAAAATGAAGCTGTTGTAGTTCTTCATCTGTCCACTAGGTGGCAGTCGGCGCTCAGATTTCCCACAGTCCTCTGAACCTGGCATGAGTTAGGCTGACTTACTGCCTGGACGCTGCAGAGAGCAGATGAATATCTGGTTGATTATTGGGGTCAGGTTTGAGTCCTGGAGGCGGAGGAGAGTGTAATCTAACTTCTGTCTGTGTCGCTCTGCCAGCTGATAAGGCCTACAGGGACATGAGGGTCCTGAAGATGAGCCAGTCCATCATCGTCTCAGGGGAGTCCGGTGCCGGCAAGACCGAAAACACCAAGTTTGTTCTCAGGTGAGTGAGGCGTTGGTCCATCAAACATGTCTTCTCACGATAAAAGCACTAGTTCAGGATGATAACACGCCGTTTTTCTAAGGTGCATTATTTTAAGGTGCATAATAATAACTCGTGGATTCATGAAAATGAGCCAATATTACATATCTGTGAGTTGCAAAAGTAAGAGGACCTGTAGGATTACAAGGACGTTATTTTGGAGCAAATGTGTTTCAGCGTTCCTTAAAAAGGAAATGCTTTTCTCAGGCGACAGTGGCGAACATTTGTCTTCCCCTTCTGGTCGTCTTTAAACAAACGTGGTTCAATTTCCAATTCAATTAATGTTTATTTACTTAATTTCAATAACAACACAGCAGTTAACGTGCTATACAATAGCAGAACAGGTTTTCCATAAGCAGTATTAGAGCAGAGAGTAGAGGACATGTCTTTGGTGCATCGTCCCCCAGCAGCCTAGGCCTATAGCAGCATAACTAAGTTTCAGTCCAGCTCTAACTATAAGCTTGATCATTCTCCCATTCTACTTTATGAAACTCAAGTAGGCATGAACTTTGAAATGGAAGTGATCTGTTGGGATGATCTGGTACAATGAGGTCTTTAAGATATGATGGAGCTAGGTCGCTAAGGGCCTTGTATGGAAGGAGGAGGATTTTAAATTCTATTTTAGATTTTAACGGGAGCCAATGAAGAGAAGCTAAAACTGGAGTAATATGATCTCTCTTGCTAATTCCTGTCAATGCTCTTGCTGCGGCATTTTGAATCAATTGGAAGCTTTTTAAAGAGCTATTAGGACGTTAATGAATGACAGTAATCCAGCCTGGGACACACAAATGCATCAACTAGTTTTTCAGCATCACTCTGAGACAGGATGTTCCTGATGCTGATGATATTATGCAGGTGAAAGAAGGTAAAAACATAAATCTGGTTGAAGCCAAATGTTTTTGCATCAGATCTACGTCTTGGCTTCATGTCCACTTCCTCTGAAATGTAACTTGGTGTCGTGGCAACGTAGAACATTAACTAGTGGTCGTCTCTCAGCAGTCGGCCTCCTCCACTCGCTCTACTCTACTACTGATTTCAGTAAAAGTGTGTCCAACGTTTATTAGCTCCATCATGAGCTGCTCAGTTTGAAGCGTTTTAGCAACGTAATTAGAGAACGATGGCGTCGCACCAGGGCACGATGCATAAACAATCTTGGCACACTTCCTGTACTTGGAGAGCGAAAGTCGCTCAGCTCAAACAAACCTCAAAATAAAATCAGCTGGAGACTTTTGCCCAGATTAATCTGAATGTCACCTTCACTCTGCTGCACTTTCAGATACTTGACAACCTCCTACGGGACGGGGCAGGACATTGACGAGAGGATAGTGGAAGGTCAGTAGATCAGTCGACTGTGTTTCTGTCTCCTGTCTGAATTCATCCTCGAGACTTGACTTGACTTTCTCCTCCTCGACTCGTGCAGCGAACCCGCTGCTGGAGGCTTTTGGAAACGCCAAAACTGTGCGCAACAACAACAGCAGCCGCTTCGGAAAGTTTGTGGAGATCCACTTCAATGAGAAGGTGAGTTTGTGCGGATAAAGTTTCACTAGGATGAATTAAAAATGATGCCTGATGGCTGCAGTTATTCAGCATAATCAGCTTGTGTTCATCGTTACAGGCAGCCTTTGCATTCATAAATAAACCCACAGTTCTCTGTGTCCTCTCAGATGCTTACACAGCACAAAACCCTCATAATTAGGCTTCACTTCCTGCAGTTATTATCATTTTTTCTCTTTAGTACCTGTCGACCTGCGTGTGTTCTGTAAATTGGTGTATTTTTCACGTTTCTTTTACAGTTTCCTGAGTTATTTCTCGTGTATTATTTCAAGTATTATAAATATATGCTTCTGCTTCCTGTCAGAACGCTGTCGTCGGCGGCTTTGTGTCGCACTACCTGCTGGAGAAGTCGAGGATCTGCCGACAAAGCAAGGAGGAGAGGAACTACCACATCTTCTACCGGCTGTGTGCTGGAGCACCCGAGGACATCCGGCAGAAGTTTCACCTCACCTCTCCGGACAAGTTCAGGGTACGGGCGTTTAGATCGTTTCGGTCCGTTTGGAGGTAAATGGCTCGGTCGAGCCATACAGACAAAGGAGGTGCGAGGGGGAGGACGGGTGATAGATGGACGTATAGATGGATATAGTAGGTGACGGATGGATACAGCAGGGTGGAGGATTGACTGTAGACTTATTGGAACATTCTTTTTGTCAGGTAATCATAACCTGATGTGACAGATGATTTATTTCACAAAGAGAGGTCGACCTTGGAAGACGTTTGGAGAAGGGGCAGGAACTTTCAGAAAATACTTAGCTAGCGAAAGTTCTGGAAAGTTGGTCTGAAGTCTCTCTGCTGGGAACTGATTTTGTCATAGAGTATGTTGTTGTTTTGTTAATCTCTCAATATTTGTCAAAGACACTGACAACAAACTGATATTATCTTTATTATATTTTTTTGTCCTTTTGAGTCTGTCCACACGATTCTATATCAAATATCCACCACATGGTGACTTGCCAGCCCTGTGTCTCACTATCAGACATGGCCCTTTGCCACCATCTAGGGGCATACAGTGGTACTACAGATAACAAACATGATACAGCCATTTTGTATTTAACATTAGCTTAGCACTGATATGTAGCATGTCTTGGTGACTAGTTTCCCTGGGGAGTTACACGTGTGAACAACATGGAGGAAATCTCAATCTTCTTGTGGATTTTATAATGTGCACAATGGTAGAATGTGATGATGTCCAGGCTAAATAAAATGTCCGAAGGTTGAATTGTGTGTACGTTGCCTCAACCCAGTGTGGAACACTTTGGGTTCTTTGGTTCTCCAAATGTCCAAATGGAGAGTGGGTCTGGTTCTATTCTTACTAGAACCTTTGTGGTATTTCTCTAAAATCTTGGTCCAGTTCTAGTCAAGGGGTTCTTGAATGATTTCAGAATGATATCATTGCTGTCAGGATGTTTTCTACTATCTAATCTAGAAGACATTTTAGTTTATTACTAATTAATCAGACACAGTGTTACTGACAATGAAGTCTGACCTATCCATAGAGACCAGGGTCATAGAGACCAGGGTCCATAGAGACCAGGGTCATAGAGACCAGGGTCCATAGAGACCAGGGTCATAGAGACCAGGGTCCATGGAGACCAGGGTCATAGAGACCAGGGTCAGGAACATGGACCTGACGGCTTTGGAGATAGTCCTGATTTATTTAGGCCTTCTAGACAAGCTTCACCTCCCAGCACCTCAGGACTCAAGAGGTTTAATAGATAAAACAAACGCTGACAAACCATTTAAACGTTTCCTCGGTTGGACAGCAGCTGCAGCCTGCAGTCTGGTTTCTGTGTTTGTTGGCTGTCAGTGGTGGAAGCAGAGGAGAATTTAAATGGTTTACCGTCATGTTCCCGTCACAAACAGACATCAGCAGTAACAGCTGCAGTCAAAGAGGCTAATGCACCGATAATGGCTCTGCTGCATCTCTGCTGTGGTACAAAAGTATTGATTGTTGGTGTGACATGAAGGTATAGAGGATCTCCAACGGTGTTCAGCCATTTTTGATTTATGCTTAGTCACATTTTCATCTTCCATAGTTTTAGGCGATGAAAAGTCGTTGGATCTTTGTCAATTTTTAATTATTGCATTGAGCCAAACAACATTTATTTCATACGTTGTCTTTAGACCAGTTTAATGAAGCTTCTGCAGAAATGTGAATCCAGGTAACAGGTTGGATAGACACTGATCTCTGTTCTGTCCTTGATCGTTTAGAAGGTTGGATCAGACATTACAGAGAAAAGAGGAAGGATTCATTCCAGGAACTACATCTATGGACAGTTTTAGTTGAATCCTTTATACTGTCCTCAGTTTAAATATGTGTAGTGGAATGTGGTGAAAAACAGCAACTATTAAAGTACTTAGATGAGACTTCATTCATTCTCAACGGTGCCAGCTGATGTAACTTCAGATGTGTAGTACTACAATTCCGGTAAAGTACATCGACCAGATGTGCTTCTTCTTTTTATTCTGTTTAGACGAGAGCTGAGTCATACTCGTCTGCCGTTAGAGGAGAAAACCTCTTCAGAGAGCACTCTTACTGCTTTTACAAAGTCATTTCTTTTCGTTGGCAGCACCTCACCTGCGTCATTTCCCAGTCTTAAAGTTCCCAGTGTCCCGCTGCAGCTTATTACACCTCCCACGGTCGTTTCAACTGCTTCTAATGGCTCCATAGATCTACAGGGGTGGGGTGGGGGTGTTGGGAAAGATTTGGCGAGGGTTGGGACCTCTGAGAACATTCAGGCCCGAGCAGGTTCATTAAAGACTGGAAATAAAGAATGGAAACAGAAAAGAGAAAACAGCTGAGAGTGTTTTTCTCAAAGGTCTAGTGGAGAGAAAAGTACTCGAGTATTTGCTTGTGTAAACAGACCGAGGTGATTTCCAGCCTCGGGGCAACCGGGCCATGTTTGGGAAGAAGAACATTTACAGAAAAACGAGAAGAACAATCTGCCGCCGAGATGCAGGTCTGATCGATACCTCCTTCCTTTAATGAAAGCTGTTATTCGTGTCCATCTGGCGTCTCTGCGTGAAGCGGGAGGAGGACAGCTGGCGAGGAACCATTAAAACCATTTAAACCATTAAAACCATTAAAATCATTAAAACCAGAGCAGAATCCATTAAAGGACGACTCACATTTCATCACAGAGGTGGATTAAAAGCCAATTCAGAGCCAGAGAGAGCGAAAGGCAGAGCAATGGTCACAGGGAAGGATAGATGGGTAGAAGGATGGAAAAAGGAACAAATAAATGAAGGAAACAAAGAAAGACCAGAGAAGATAAAGAATAGAATAAATAGAGTAGAAAGTCTTTATTGTCAATGTACAACTACAACGAAATTAAGGCGGCCTAACATCCCCCTTAGGTGCCATAGAAGTACTGGAACATGACATAACAACAATTGCACTTGTTTGTGAGAAATTATTGTGTGAATTATGGCACATTCACATTATTATTTCTATTTATTGTTTGAGTTGCTCAGTGTGATTATGGCTCTTCCATAGAAGCCTCAGTCTGTTAGTACTGGCCTCCAGTGTCTCTGAAGGTAGCAGTTCAGCCAGTGAGTGTCCAGGGTAGGTTGTGTCCTTCAGTATCACCTGGGTCTTCCTCGGGCAGCGGGAGTTGTACAGTTGACGACCCCCTGGAGTAAAACTGTCCATTAAAAAACTGTGTCAGCAAAATAAAGTCCAAGATGTCCTGCTGAACATGGACTGAAGGCCAGCGAGAAGAAGCAGGTTTTCATCAAAGATTTAAAATGCTCCAAACTCTGGGAAGCTTTGATATAAAAGGGTTCGCTGGTCTAGAGTTTGGGAGCCACCACCAAGAAAAGCCCAATGTAGAGAGAGTTCCAGTAGTCTGAATGAGAGGTAATAAAAGATGAATTATCCTCAAAATCATGTGCAGGGAGGTAGGACTTTGCTTAGAAGTCTTGGCATCGGTAAAAGGACACCAGTAGTCTCTGGGAGAGGTGGTTATTCCTTAGAGTCCTCAGGTAATGGAGTCTCTGCTGTGCCTTTCTGTTGATGGCTCTGGTGTTGGTGCGGAAGTTGGAGATCCTCTCTGCACTATCCCCTCCGATGAACAGTGGCTGAATGTCCTGAAGTCTGGGACGGTCTCCGTCTTGGTGGTGTTCAGGACGAGGTTGTTTTCTGTGCACCACACTGTCAGCCGCTCTTTGTCCTGGTATGAGTCGCAGTGTGCAGACTCGTCCCCACCTCTGATGAGCCCCACCCTACACCGTGGTGGGGCTCCGTGGACCTGTTAGCCCTGTACACAAACTGGTGAGGGTCAAAACTGGGGTGGAGGCTGGAGGTGATGTGGGTCTGGACCAGTTTATTAAAGCACTTCATAATGATTGGTGTAAGTGCCACTGGACGGTAATCATTGAGACTGTTGATGGTGTTCTTCTTAGGGAGTGGGACAATAATGGAGAACTTCAGGAAGGGGGGCTGGGGACAGCAGTCTGACTCAGGGACTGGTTGAAAAGAAGGAAATGAACGAGGAAATTAAGAGGGAAGAGGGAAAATAAGTGAGATGAAAAGGAAAGAAAAGAGAATATATGAAAGAATGAAGGAAACCAAGAAATGAAAAAGGAAATAAGAACAAAATAGGAAGTGAAGAAGAAGAAAGGCAGCCGACGCTGGAAAGACATAAGTAAAGAATCATGGAAAAAGAAAGATGGAAAGAGCAAAAGATGAGTGAAATAACAGAAACTTAACATCCCAGACTCTGAGGCTGGTTCCCTCTTTAAACTTTTCAATCTTAGTGTCAAACCTTCTTTTTAAAGATTGAATTCCTGCTTCACACATCGATAACTCATCAGAAACATCCGATCTACACATCTCAGAGGGAATGTTTGTGTTGGAGCTGTTGTTTCTGTCTCAGTTAAAGAGTTTCAGACATTACAGACCTGATGATGAAGACTTTATGCCCTGAGCCATTTTTGCTCATTCACTGATTTTCCTGTTTTTTTTCCTGCAGTACCTGAACAGAGGATGCACCCAATACTTCGCCACCAAAGACACAGACAAAAAGATCCTGCAGAACCGCAAGAGTCCGGAGGTAAAGTTTAATAATAACTAGCTGGTTATCAGTGTGGTGTGTTGAGGAGAATGATGAAGCTGCTGCCTGAGAGAATGACAGATCTGGGAATCAATGTGATAATATATACAATTCTTCATCTCACATATTAAAAACTTCAGTAATTTGTTGACTGCGAACTCCATTAGATCCTGGTTAAACCTGACTCAGCTGCTTCTTTCAGATTTACTTTTGAGTTTCCCTCTCACAGCTCACTCCTCTGCTGTTACCTTAGACATGACATTAACATCCATCCTTGTTGATCTGATCACAAGTGACCACCTTAAAGACCAGGTGTGAACACTGATCTGGTGTCAGTCCACATGTGGAGGTTGTCTGAGACACGTTTGACGTCGTTCCTCTTGTTTAGTGTGAACACACAACGACACCTGGGTCATTCCTCTTGAGGATGGAGGCTTCCAGGGTTCAGATCTGAGTCTTTGTCTCTAAACTAAATCAGATCTTATCATGTGAGAGTCTTTCCATCTTGTTCCAACATCTGGATCATGTCTCCAAGTCAACAAGCAGCTGTTGATGGTTCTGATCCAGCGGTAGG
>JASGAT010393773.1:0-12829 GCA_030220025.1 Chelon auratus | reverse complement strand
CTTTAATATATTATTGGACCACCTTTAGCTTTGATTACTGCATTTATTCGCTGTGGCTTCTCCAGCACACCCCAAAGATTCAGAAGTGTTTTTGTTTTGTGTCTTTGCATCAGCTGAAATATAATGAAATCCAACTCGTGCTGTGATAAGAATCGAGTCTGGCTGTGCAGAGCCAAAACATCCCCTAATCTAGTGAGAACGTGGCTAAATTAGCAACGCCGCCAGCAGAATCTGAACTACAGACAACAACAATTGAGGGAAGTTTTGAAGATGCTCCGTGGTGACAAATTAAGCGGCCCCTCAAGGCTTGAAGCGCTAACGCTAATTCGTGATGCACGTCTCCGAGGGTCTCCGTGAATTTCGTCATCTGTCCATCCATGCCTTAAGGGTGTGCATGTGCATGGTGGACTGTCCTCGCAGCAAGCACGCCGACTGTGCACCTGCAAGATATTTCACGTCGGGGGGGAGGGGTTGCCGTCATCTTTCCTAGTGCACATGTGTCTGTATGCGTACAATTGCAGTACGATAAGCAAATACAAGTCCACAAACATGGATGCAAAACCCACAAATTGACTTTTAAGGAACGTCCGCATTATTCTACCTGTGACATGCACATTTACGCCGTTAAACCAAAAGCAAATTGTCTTAATGATAAAGAATCCAAAACAGCGCAACCTATGATGATATTCTGTTAGCAATTAATCAACATGCATTTATTTTACTGTCATTTGTCTGAATATAACCTGCTCCATGAAGCATGTGTGGCTTGCAGACAGCTAAAAAAAATGCATAAAGTCACTGCAACAACTGCGCCATAAAATGTTAAATCTAGTGCCTAATAGATTTTGCATAGACTGAATATAAATATGCGTCCCCACTTCCTTGCATTGAGCAAAATGACGCTATTTTCCCGGGAATAGAGGCAGCACCATGTTGCGAGTTTGGAGCCAGAGTCTGAAAATGTATTTGACATGTATTTTAGTGTTTTAATTTGACCCAAGTCCCACCCACTAACATGGAGGAGGAGCTTATGACCTATACTGCAGCCAGCCACCAGGGGGAGCTCTACTTGCTTTGGCTTCACTTTTGAGGAGCGCATTCTGGTGCCGGCAAAGTGATACATCAGTGGAAATATATATATTTGCACTCCAGGAACACACAAAGTATGCAAGCAAGCCTGTGAACAATGCTACACACATACACCGCACCTGTACGCACAGTCACAATAAAGCGTATAGAGAAAGTAGAGAATGTTTTGTCCAAAAATCCAAAGATATCTCATGTACTGTCATGCATAATAGAAAAGCATAAACCTGGAATCGCTTTATTTTTGGCATTTTATTCTGAGAAATTAACCACAACTAATTGACCATTAAAGTAGTCTAAGATTTAAAAATCCTGCCGGGACTAAAACCGGGCATGGATGTATGTTTTATGAGCCACCTGCTGCTGGATGACTTGTGATGCGTTTCAAAGAGCTACACTGAGAGGAACAGCTTTAACACACATACATGCTATATATACACACACACAGAGAGAGAATTTGAAAGGTATTTATATTCGCAGTAAAATCACTTGGGGAAGAAAATAGAGGTAGACTCTCCGTTTGTCTGTCTGTCTGTCTTTCTGTCTGACGTCAGTGGTAAATGTGGTGACATTCCACGCCTGCCTTCCACGCTCCTCGTCTGCCCGCTCTGGCGCTTTAATGACTTTCAAAAACCATACCGCTGTTGCAACACTTCACCGGCAACTCATTGCTGCATCATTATTTCCATCTCAACAGACAGGCCTGGAAAACTTGGAAAACGGAACCGCACGGAAAATACCAAAACAGCTCTGCTCTCAAAGTGAATGAAATAAGTTGTGTGTGCATATAACATACGGTATGACTGCCGTTCATTGGCTGCTAAAGGTTTCCGGGGCCCAGAATTGAAACAGAATGTGTTACAACTTTAGAGCTGCACTGATTGACATTGTGGGGCGGCACTCTGGTGTATCAGTGAGCACTGATGCCTCACAGCAAGAAGAGTCTGGGTACTCCGGCTTCCTCCCACTAGCCAAAGACATGCTCGTTAGGTTCACTGGTGATTCTGAATTGGCCGAAGGTGTGAGTGTGCAATAGACTGGCAACCTGTCCAGGGTGCACCCCATGACAGCTGGGATAGGCTCCAGCTCCCCCGCAACCCTCCAGGATACAAGCGGTTACAGAAAATGAATGATTGAATGATCCACATTGTGTATTGCCAGCACATTTAAGTTTCACTTGTAATGGGTTGATTCCTCTCAGCTTTCCCGTACCGTACTTTTTTTTTGTCTCACTTTGCATTCAACCTCACCCAGCCCGTTTTTAAATTCCCTCAAATAAAGTTTCCCACATTGTCAGCGGTAGCCAGCCAGCCAAGAGTCTTGCCGAAGAATAATCAAAGCAAAAGCTGTGATGACCATGAATGAAACACTCTAAAACCCATGCACTGACCGTTACTACAAGAGCAAACTGATCATGAAGCCGTTGACAAGCTGTGAGGCCAGGCTGTTCTTATAAATTATGCATTATAAATGCAATGCATTATAAATTAGTCTGGGCAATGTCATTGTTCGGTAATGCAGAGTATTGACAGCCGGGACATTAGAGGTCCTTCAATGACTGAGAGCGGGGGAAAGAAAGTGGAAAGGATTTTTTCTTGTTTCTAACTTGGTTGGACCGCCATCACTTGAACCTTTGATCTTTTCTACCAAGCTGAACCAAACCTGATTGACCCTCAGCTTTTTTTCCCAATAAGTCAATAAACAGGTCCCCAGATTATCTACTCCCGTCGACTGCACCATTATAAGCATTCATACTTGTGTGTTGGTATTGTTCCGTAAATACGGCACTAGTCAAAGGCTCATTAGTTGTGTCCAAGTCCTTGCAACGACGTCAATTGCAACATCATACGTTGAAGTTGGAGCTAATAAATGTTGAACAACCATTAAGTTTACTGAAATCACTGCAACGCATAAACGAGAGAAGACGTAAAGTAGACTGCGTGTACGAGGTAGAACGAGGGTGAATTTTCAATGCTTGTCTGGCAGTTGATGTGGACAAGGTAATGTATAACAGATCAACCAGAGTTGTTAATCTCCATCGCCATGATATGTACTTACATTTCTGGGTAGATCCAGGTTAGACTTCGGCGTACCTACAGCATAGATCTGATACAAAAGGTCTAGCTTTAGCTACTAGCAATCACGTTAATGAGTAAATTGTGAGAATCACAAGCACATGTTCTGGTCGTGCCCTAAATTGACGACCTTCCGGGGAGGTGTTTTCTGTACCATTGGTACAATCTATTCCCCCTTACTCAGTATCAGTCCTGATATAAACCTCTCTGCTGAGGCGAAGCAGGCTCTGGCTTTTTCAGCCTTGCAGGTAGAATGGCTGATTCGGCTCGATCGGAGAGTCGCCCGCCCCTCCATCGCAAAACCGCTGGATTAAAGAAATCCTTTACAACTTGAAACTTGAAACAAATATGAAGTTTTCACTCAGCGGCACCACCAAAAGATTCCGAGATACGCATGTATTCTTGGCATTTGTTAAGTCCCCTAGCTTGTCTCTGGATTCGGAGGAAGACTAAGCCATCCCCAACCCTATACGACTGCCCTACAGTGACGACATACTTCCACAGTTTGTTAAACTGTGTGTCATCTTGCTGAAAAAAACTCCAAACTTGGATCACAATTTACGTGGGAACTAGGAATCTTTCACTGCATTTGTGTTCAGGTGTTGAAACAAACAACTAAATCTGTATTGTTTTCTTGAAAAAGGACTCAACGTGATTGACAAAGATTGTGCAGTCAAGGCATGAATACAAACGAGTCAATTAGCACACTCTGGCCCGACCACGGTGGCGTAGCTTAGCTTTATCGATGGTGTTGTGTCCGGCTGAGGGTAGATCGGTTCAATGATTGCAACACCTAAAGCTCTGTCTCCTCATTCAGCATCACAGCCAAACAGAGGAGGCAGCCTGTTTGTGATAAACTCACTAAGGTCAGACAGGAACAAACACACCTGCAGTCTAAACACCAGCAAGGGTAAAGGCACTGTTTGTTCTTTCATCGACGCACACTGAATGTAAATCAGTAGATCCTTACACAAACATGGATGCAACAAAGTTTAAGGCAGCCGTGCCTTCTCATCCCTAAAGATATCGGTGTTCTTTAAGCTGCATACCTATTACTTACTGTAAAATAGCCCAAAACAGAGAAAACTCAAATCTGAATGCTGCAATAATGAACACCTTCTGCAGGGTCTGCAGACTTCACCAATGCATAATGGGTTCTTAGTATTCTGCAATCTAGTCCATGCTGATCATGTGTATGTAATGAGAGATGCTTAAAATACTTCACAGAATATGGATATAGTTACCATTAATCTGGGGCATTGTATGGCTCTTGGCTATCACTGATGTAAAACATAACATTTCAAACTCTCGTTATAATGGATCTCACTGGGGTCTCTGGGAATTGTGAAGGCTACGCACAAATCAAAGTGTATCTCATGGCGATGAACCCACAGAGAATCATCACCAAACTCTGCAGACAGAAATTAGTAAATTGTTCATGTGTGGATGTTTGGCAAGGTGGTAGTAGAAGTAGAACTGAATCCATTGCCGATACTTTCAGTATCAGCATGTTGTACACTGATGAGGCACAACATTATGACCACCTTCCTAAAATTGTGTAGGTCTCCCTTGTGGTGACTCATCAGAGAATGGACATGGACCTTCTGAGGGTGTCCTGTGGTGTCTGGCAACAGAATGTTGTTAGTGGGGGGTCTTTGAGGGGAGGGGCCTCTGTGGATCATCCCACAGATACTTGAACAGTTTGGGATCTAGTGAATTTGGAGGCCAGGTCAACACCTTGTGATGTTCTTCAACTTTTTTTGAGATGTTCCCAAACTATTTCGCTGCTGCCATCAAGGAGTGTCATTGCTATGGGGTGGGGGTGCCTGGTCTGGTCTAGGCGGGTGCTACATGTCTAAGTAACATCCACATGAATGAATGCCAGGTCCAAAAGTTTCCCAGCAGAACACTGGACTGTCACAAGATGGTCAATGTTAGTCACTTCTCCTGTCAGTGGTCATAATGTTATGCCTGATTGGTGTATAAGTTAACAATGTTCTTAATGTGAAAGAAAATGTAATTGTATATTTTCTTTCAAAACTAACTTTCTGTTGCAATTCTTTTAGTTTTTATGGGTGGTTGACATAGAGATCATAAAACTTTCACCCAAGATGTTGGTGATTTCGCAAGCACACTGGTATTTTTCATTGATATAGTAACAGCGGCCAAAATAATACTTAGGTAATTATGCTATGAGGCTAATGATTTGCAGATACTGTATGTTCCTTAAACTGACCCTGACTCACTCTCTGAAGCAATGCTGAGACGCAGCCAGTCTGAAACCCAGTGACAAGTTTTGAGTTTATCCTCAGCATACTGAGCCTCTACCCGTTCAAACAATCTGACTGAGAGTGGCAACAAAGAGTAAGACCAAAGAAATGTCAGGCATGAGACGGCACAGTGAGAAAAAGACGACACATGGTTCTCATTTCCTGCTTTCTGAGAGCCTTGTTTCATATATATACATATATATATATACATATATATATATATATATACATATATATACATATATATATACATATATATATATACATATATATATATATATACATATATACATATATATATATACATATATATATATATACATATATACATATATACATATATACATATATATATATACATATATACATATATACATATACATATATATATACATATACATATACATATACATATACATATATATATACATATACATATACATATACATATATATATACATATACATATATATACATATATATATATATACATATATACATATATATATATATACATATATACATATATATATATACATATATATATATATATATATATATATATACATATACATATATATATATATACATATATATATATATACATATACATATATATACATATACATATATATATATATTTATTATGTAATGTCATGACTTTGCCTTGATTCAAACAAATCAAGGCAAAGTCTCTCGCCGGTGTGAAAATGCCAAAAAATTCGGCTGAACTGAGAACATTTGGCCATTTCATTCAACAATCTGTCATTCTGGGCAAGCATCCAAACTCAAGGCCAAGTCCAAAGATCAGGTCTGAAAATGATATGTGTTATGGAAATCTGTTAACAAGTATGCAAAGTATCCCACAAAAACAAAAAAATGACAAATTCCTCACACAATCCCAAGGAGTCCGCAGATCCATCATGTCGTTGTTTAGAGCGAGATAGGATTAAAAACCGGTGTGTGCAGTCAGAATTGTGCACATGCTGCAAAGCATGGGACTCATAAATCCGGGACTCACACAGGTAAAGACGCATGGTGTTTTGCACATACATGTGAATTACACACACACACACACACACACACACACACAGTGCTCAGTGAGGAGAGATGAATGGATTATAGAGCCTCCTGCTTTCAAGAAATGTTCAGGAAGCCAGAACACCTGCGCTTTACGACTGCCAGACTAAATATGTCAACCTGAAGTGAAAACATTTTCCTTAAAATGCCTTTTCATCAAGAACAAGGGTCCAAACATAGACTGTATATAAATATGGACTACACATCCCCACTTCCTTGCACTGGCAAAACTGACAATATTTTCCCGTTGACACGAGCGGTGCCATGTGACTTTGGAGCCAGAGTCTGATCAGTACGGTCCGAGAGTGGAGCCACGTGGAGCCGCGATATTGATGCCCCGCCCACACTTCCTCCAGACTCACTCGCGTTTTCAATAATTGATACTACACTCTGTTCTAATTGCACCAGCTACAAGGAAATGTTGGATTATACACCTGTACTTATTTTTTAAATATTTTTTTTCCAACTCTCACAGTCCCACAGGACCACTTCACAAAGCTGTTGGCATGGCAACTTGTATTGGCGATGTCACGTCCTGTTTCTACAGCGTCAAAAAACTAAACCTAAAATGAAATTTGGCAGAAATACTTAAACATGCATCAACATTATATTAGCTGCTTGAAATGACAGAAACCATCATTGAAAAACATTTATTTGAAGTTTACTTACTTCAGTGTTTTGGTTTGGCCCAAGTCCCACCCACTAACATGGAGGGGGCGGAGCTTATGACCTATACTGCAGCCAGCCACCTGGGGCAGCTCTACTTGCTTTGGCTTCACTTTTGAGGAGCTGTTCCGGCGTCCATCTTTATATACAATCTGTGGGTCCAATGAGCGCCAATGGTGCCGGACAGTCCAAAAAGTAATGTCGCAAACACGCACCTGTTAGCTTGGTGCGCCAACGCCCTTGATAACAGGCAATTTTAACAGAATATACAATCATTAGGAACATACATCAGGGTGTGAATGAATGCTGAATCACTTGATGTCTTAAACAATCTTTTAAAAACTGTTTAAAGCTCAGCCCAAACTGTCCGACTTAAGCAATATAAAGACAAAGAAGGTTCTGAGTTCAATCTAAGGTTGAGCTGCATCACAGTCACACACATGAACACGCATATAAGCTTTCTACCAATGCACAGCTGTGCAGCTAAAGCTAACATCTGCACAGTTGGTATGCAGGCTCTGGAGTGAACAAGCACTATTATTTAAAGCGAACAACCCATAATCTGAAGATTCCTCCATTAAAGGTGCAGTAGGCAGGATTGCGAAGATCCAGGACTTAGCCAAAAAATTTGAACATCGACAACTTCTCAGTCCCTCCCCACTTTCCGCTAAAGCCCAAAACGGTCTCCCAAGCCCCTCCCCCCACAAGGGAGAGCTGTGCACGATAGAGAGCGTGCATATTGGCCCTGGAATACTGTGCACGAGCAGAGAACCGAGAGAGAGCGAGTAAACAAACTAGCATGGAACACACCGACGTAGTTTTTATAACACCCTTCGTTATTGCTAAATAATTTGACCTAATGTACAACAATACACTTTAGGTCAAAATATTTAGCAATAGTCAACTTTAGGACAAAACCAAGGTTAGGATGTTTCTGAAAGTAGCCTACATCGGTGATGTTTGCTATCAATAACAGTTAGAAGCATTCATTGTGGCGTTTTATTCCACAGTTTAGATTTATCAATTTGCTATGTGGTAGATACAGTATATGACCGCTACCTGTTGATGTGGTTAGACGTTTCAGAGTGAAGCTGAGGAACAGGCCTCAGACGAGGATTACGTCCCGGCTCCTTCTACACGCCCACGGACAAGTGGTGCGACCCGTCGAATTCGAGGTGGTGGAGGGAGGGGAGGGCGCTATGAAATGCGTGTCCATGAGCAGTGATTGACACTCTGTTAGATACAACCCTGGTCTTGATTGGTGCATCTGAATGTGGAGCGTTGGATGTCTTGCAAATCGCGCTACAGGCTCTAGGTGGGGCCAGAGGAGCCGATTTGTTTTTTAACATGACCTGCTTCATGCAATTATACTTGAACATAGGGTCAGTTTCAGCAAATATGACAGAAAGTTAGTTTTATAAGACTTGCCTACTGCACCTTTAATAATTACATAATAAATATCTTATAGCATATAGTAATTATATGAATAAATACAGGGACACCTATACACTCAGCCAGTCTGTACTAGCCTACATTTATTCATGTAACCATACATGCACGTATGTTCCCAGGCACACACACTTACACACACTTCCATGCACAACCACTTCCATAGTAAAGTGTACCGAGAGCCAATTAGCTTTTGGGGAAAGATGTCCAAACCATTACATCAGCTTGACCGCACTCTCCAAAACAGCTGCACCCACAAAACCACAGACTCCACAGAAAACATGAAGAACCAGAGCAGCACAGAGATGATTTAACAGGATTATAAAGAGTGGCGACACAGGGCAACACAATAACGCCTCCAGGAACACTTTAAATCAGCATGCGGGAAGGAAAGAGAGAGAGAGCGAGAGAGAGAAAAGATGGGATGTGGGATAAGAGATGTTTTGTAAGCAAAAAAAAACTACGGAATTATGAGGAAATTGTTGAGGAATGATAGTGGATAGTGGACAGTGGATTTAGGGCAGAATGAATGTTTGGAGCAGCACAGACTGAAAGCAAATATACACCAATCAGCCATAACATTATGTCCTATGGGTTGAGAGGAGAAGCCTTTGTGCATCTAGTGAATTTGGAGGCCAGGTCAACACGTTGTGCTGTTCTTCATGTCATTTTTAGCTGTTCCTAAAGCATTTTTGTGTGTGTCCTTGCTGGGGATGTCTGCTACCATCAAGGACTGTCATTGCTATGGGGTGGGGGTGCCTGGTCTGGTCTAGGTGGGTGCTACATATCTAAGTACCATCCACACCAATGAATGCAGTAGGGTTGACCACAAAAAAAAATACCTTTTATGCATGCTAGCTAGCGACCTGTAGCAGTGCGAAATTGTTTTCAGTGCGATTTCACCACCAACAGCAAACAATATTTTGCATTTCTTTACTTGCAATTTGTTTTCCAGCAAAACACTTTGATAACTGGAAGAAATAATGCAAACTTCGAAAATGTGTAATGTTCTCTGAAGAAAATAAGTTGTAAAGCCCCTAGTGTGTTTGCTGCGAGGTTTCAATTCTATGTGCTCTGCAAAGATTTGGAGTGTTTGGACTCAATTTTACCATCACCAAGGATGTGAAAAAATCCTTGGTGATTATTTCACATGACACTTAAACCACTCATGGGCTTTAAGGATAAAAAGCACACAAGTGATCGGTGCAGAACGTTCTTTCAGGTGGAACAAATGACCTGAAACAGCCAGTCCAACAAATTCCCCCGAAAAGTGATTCATCCTGTTAACATTTTAAGCACTTGGCCTCCAAGTGTCAACGACTGAGCGTCTGAGTGCATCAGAACTATGCCACACAACCCAGCAGCAGCAGCAGCACCCAAACTAAGCCTTGCATCTAAAATCTAATTTCTGCTCAGAATATTCCGCCGTGGGATTAGAGCACCCAACGGCGAGGGGCGAAGGGCCAAGCCTGGCCCGTTTTATCAAATGAGGCTGCAACAGCCAGAGCAGTCCCCCCACCCTCAAGTGTTGTTGGTCAAAGCGACCGAGGATAATGGATTTCACTGCAAGGGCAAGCACAATTTAACGTAAAATATGTAGTGCATTGGGATGTTAGAAGGAAAATAAGATTAAATGTAAGTGTCTTTAACATTAAGGCAGTTCACACAGATAGAGGCATTGCTAAGAAGATGGAAAACTGCACTTCCAAGTGCGAGGAATTTAGATCCGGAGACTGACATTTAGTCACTGCACAGTCGCATGCAAAGGCGCCAACAAGAAATCCCTTTAGTGTCAACTATCAATAAATCTGTAATTTAACAGACAAAAAGCTCAAATAAAACACACTTCTGGTCCGGGAGGAGGAGAAAAAAAAATGTCCAAGTCTTCCCCTTCTCTTCCCAAACAGACTTCCGTCCCAGTAAATCATTTTCACGGGCCTTTAAATTTCCACAATGGTGCACTCCTTATCTGTTGAATCATTCACATTCACACTCCTCCAGAAACGGTGAAATAATATTGTTGAGAAATCCATGAAAAGGCTCAAAACATGCACTCACAATATGAAGCCTTGCCATGCACATGTGTAATAAAGTAGCTGAAGATTAATACAGCACCTTGTAGACGGGACCTTCGTCAGTCAGTGCTATTGATCTCCTATGTGCAGGAAGGCGTACAGAACCTCTGGGTTCAAACCCCTCAGCTGATGGACCATAATAACCTTCACCGCAAGGTCCTCTCAATCTACCTTCGTGACAGCACAAACCAGGAGGCGATAGGACAGCTCTAGGTAATGTTTTACTAATCGCACTAATTAAGAATGAATTGTAGAGGACGAAAAACTGAAGGCAGATGTGTGCTCAAACATAGCAACCAATCACTCGTGTATGTGTCGTTTCCTGAACCCATGAATCAGATAAAGGAAGCAGAGTGGAAGGCCACTTCCACTGACCTCTCAGATAGCCGCAGGTCAGATGATAAAACAGACTTAATTTAGATGTGGTTGTTTTTAAATAGCCCTCTTTATCTGGATATGAAGTAGATTGATTATGCTGGGTGATTTAACCTCTGGGAACTAATTTGATTGTTAAATAGCAAAGCCACTGAACAAAGCAGCGTTTGGAAAATTCCCTTTCTTTCGGAAGGAGCTCTTTAACATTGTTAACTTAGCATTAGCTTGCGCTTATTTACTGCGAGAGAACAAATGACAACTGGAGAAGCTTACACCTTCAGATTAATCATCCGACTCATGTAAGGGCATCATTTTGAGCTTCTGTGGACCACTATGAAAACAGATCTAAAAAAGTGGACGCCATGACAGCTCATTTAAGGGGAACCCAAAGTATGTGGAGCCCCCTTGTCATGGCTGACTTTAGGTCACATAATTTCAAAGATGGTTTATGGCATTTTAGGTACTTAATATAATCTAATTACAGTCCACTTTACTGAGAAGTTTCCCTACGGACACCTTCAAGAGAAGATGGAACGGACGCTAATCTATAACAGTGATTTATAGCATTTGCTAATGCAAGTAGTCGGCTACTTTCTCTGTGTTAATGTTACAGTGACCTCAACACCAAATCAATCAAAACCCTTTTACATATCAGCATGGGAAGAATCAGAACCATCCCATTCGGCCCTGTGGCACATCTATGATGATGATGATGGTGGTGGTTAATAGTGTCGGTTAAAGTAGCCACAGGTTGGAGGGCTCCTTTACAGCAGGACTGGGAATCACCAAGAGGACCTAACTTAGATATATTTGAATGTAAGTAACAGTTTTGCAATAACATTTCCTCTCGCTTCTTTGTTTTAGGGTGTTTTCACACCGAGGTCATCCTTTCAAAGCCGGAAGCGGTTCCCCATCAGGTCGGTTCATGTAGGCTGGTGTGAACACATCAATCATTCTCCGTCTCGGAACAAACCAACCAAGCTGAAACCGATTCAAGAGGGTGGTCTGATCCCACTCCCAGTTGCTCCATGTTGAGATTTGTTTGCAGTGTGAACCCATGTTACCCAAGGATCAATAGGCCTACGTGGCCTGCTGTAGCTAGACTCAGTTCTTATCAGAATATCTGGTAACACACCATTTGACCTTCACCCAATACAGAGAATAAAAAATAGCTCTGCACGCACTTGGATAGTCCTACAACCAATCACCCAAACGATTCGAGTGGCCCGGGATATATTTGCTGGAACAGTTCCTGACAGAGCAACTTAAGACCAACTTTCCTCCACAAGTTGGTCTGGCTTCCAGACTACCTGATACGTCTTTGGAGGATAAACTGTCGGGTATACCGTGGTGCACAGTAGCCAGACAGCTCTGCCTGTCTGCTGCCAGACAGGCTACTATCTTGGTTATAATTATATAACCAAGCAGTTTACCTGAGTGCACACTGTGCTGCGCAACCCGACAGGGGCAAATACTCAAAGCCTAGATGCTGCATCAAACTGAACACACTGTTCATGGACAAAAAAACTAGTAAAGAACGGCAATAAATGCCAGTGCCCACAATTATTTCCCGACTTTCTGAAATCCAAACACTACATATCACGACCTATAGTGTACAGTGTGTCCCATACGTCTGGACCCATGGGAAAAAACTAGTGATGCACCGATGTAAAAATTCTGGCCGATACCGATAACCGATGTTAATATTGCTGTTATGGCCGATACCGATATTTACCGATGTCGATATATATAT
>JASGAT010393772.1:0-12966 GCA_030220025.1 Chelon auratus | reverse complement strand
CGGTTCCTAACGATTCTCGATTCCGATTCTTTTAAGAGGCAGGGTCAAAAAAGTTTAGGATATTTTAAATGAGCTAGCTAGCCAACGGTCTTTCTGAAGGAAATCGTCTGACCTTCTCCATCCATTTTAATTCTGCTGTTTTCAACTACAATATAAATATCAAATCTATGAACTTAAATATTATGAACCCATGGACTATAAATATTATAAATTATGAATACATTTTCACAGGGGTACACTTTCCTTGCAAGCTTTATTTTTGAAAATCTCATGAAAACACATTTGCACATGAGTGTACCAGATTCGGACTGCAGTGTAGTCACTGCGGTGCCAGGCTGGGGCCCGGAGCCAGAGCCAGAGGAAGAGGCAGCTAGGAAACTAGGAATCGAAAATTAAACTTTTAAATGATTCCGGGAAAATCGCAAAGCTAGTCCCGGTTCCAAACGATTCTCGATACTCGATACCCAACCCTACTTCTGAGGGTGTCCTGTGGTGTCTGGCAACAGGATGTTGTTAGTGGGGGGCCTTTGTGGATCAGACTTGTTCCAATGCATCCCGCAGATACTTGATCAGTTTGGGATCTAGGGAATTTGGAGACCAGGCCAACACCTTGTGCTGTTTTTCATGTTTTTTTTAGTTGTTCCTAAACCGTTTTTGTGTGGGTAGCTGTTTCAGGCTGCATCCTGCTGGGGATGACTATTGCCATCGAAGAGTGTCCTTTGCTATGGGGTGGGCGTGATTGGTCTGGTCTCGGCGGATGTCTAAGTAACATCTACACGAATGCCAGGCCCAAAAGTTCCCTAGCAGAACATTGAACTGTCACAAGATGGTCAATGTTATTCACTTCTCCTGACTGTGGTTTTAATGTTGTGGCTGATCAGTGTAGTTTGTTTGTGTAGATCTTCTCTAACTAACACTTCCCTTCTTGCCTCCATGTTACAACTCATGTGAACTACTTGCTAAATATACATATACGTCTTAAGTAAGTGTGAAAACTGAGCTAATTTCACACTGAATGGTGTGACTGTTCAGTTATTATGTCTTTAGAAAAAACGTAGTGTCCTTACATTACGTCAGTTTAGATGTGACATGACTATCAAGTGACTATTACGACAAAGGAACTTGGACTCTTAGCAGGTTGACCCAGTTATTTATCTTTAAATGTTTTGCAAATCATGCGCATGTCTTGCTGCAGCAGTATCCATTCATAGGCGGTATGAGATCACCCAGCAGCCCAATACGGGGCTTTCAGCCAATTTTCCTTTTTTGTGAGCCGGTTTCTTTTTTTCCCCCCAAATAAGACCGTCTTGTAATTTGTAGAAGTGGTGTGAAGTTGGCTTGTTTCCTCTTTCACCGTGCCTTGCTGGGAAGGAAAATTGGAAGCGCCCCATGCTGAGAAGGGTAGCGGTTCAGAGATCTCGCATAATATCTCAAGATTTTCTGAAGATCATTCCAGCTAATGCTACAAGTGTAGATACATTTAAAGACGTGCAGTACTAGCCCTGACAGACTGCTAGAAACCGCTTAGTCTGAAAATTGTGTTCCCAAAAGCTAATGACGATTTGCTGGATTACAGGCTTGCAATTTTCTTAAAAGTGGCTGGTACCTTTAAATAATAGGACAGAGGGAAGATTAAGGTTAGGCTTAAAAGGATACTGGAATTGATTATGAGGAATTATGTTGTAGTCTTCAGACTGAGGTGTCTCAGTTTATTTGCACTAATTATAGTGTTATGCTGTCCTTGTTTTCTATAATCTGGGAATGCTCTGGCATTAAAGATATCAGTTATATCTAGCCATTTACCAGCCTCAAGTGCCCTGTGTGGGAGTGTGATAGGTCTGACTCATTTCAAAACGGCTTTTCTCCACTTTGTTCATTGATTCGTTATCTGAACGTTTCAGAACAGGGCAACTATTTTTTCTTGGGTATTATAGCTTAGCTGGCAAGACAATTTTCCGTGCATCATGAAAGAATTTTCTGTTCACATTTTGGCCAACGCCCACTAAGCTGATAAGAAGGTGGAAGCAGCAAGTTTGTGTTATGAAGAGAAGTGATTGTAGGACAAATTTAAACTAACAAACCAAGTCACATTTAGGTTTTCGATTCGCTAAAATATTATAATCCGAGGAGTTTGTAATCGGCTCCTATTCTCTGCACCCTTGCTGGGCTCCTTTTTGCATTAGCACCATTAATTAAAGTAATTTATCTGACACCTTGTCATCTGTTATCCTTTGACTTCTGTCCACTCAAGCCAGGCAGCCTCCTCGTCTCTTCTGGCAGTCATCGTCCTCCCAGCTCCTCACACCTCCTGTGCCTCCAGCAGACAGACAGAAGAGCCCCTGACCTCACCACACAATCTCCCCTGAGGACAGCACTTGGCCCAGTGCTGCCTTAATCACACAGACACGGGCTCATTTTCTGCCCATCTATTTCTGTATTCCCCTTGCTGTGCAGTCTCCACATCTTATTATTACCTTCTCTACCACAGAGGGCTTTTGCTCTATAATAAGGCCTTGTCATAATGTAACAGGGCATTTAAATTGCTGCAGCAATCTGACTTAGAGCAAAGGAAAGACTCTAATTTGCATAGCCCTGATATATTAATAATTCAAGGTGCAACTGGATAGGAAAATCGGCTGATGCATTGCTTTTTCATGCCTTGACTTTTTCTGCTGTGGGAATGGAAATGCAGGTGTGGCATTTAGAGATGAAGGGGAAATATGAATTTGTTGATAAGGTTACACGCTTAGAGGAGTATTTTTGCAGATAAATTGCATAAACCTTTACCATAAGAACTCGTCATGTTCTGCCAAGATATAAACCATATATTCTAATTTCACCTAAATGCAACTGTGTAAACTTTTGACACTTCTTTTTCCATAACATCTTGCTATGCTCTCACACAGGTACACGATGAAACCTGTGGCCAACCTTGTAAATACCTTTAAAGTAAATTGCTGTTGACCCTTTCTTCCTCCCTGGTACAGTCTGGCATTACGTGCCTTGTTGAAGGGGACCTTGTTAGAAAATGAATTAGATGGCAGAAAAAGTTCAGTGCCTCCCCAGTCTTACTTTCCTAATGACTTAGGGCATTAAGGGAAGTTGGTCTGGGGTCACTCCGCCAGGAACTGATGGTACTCCGACAAAGGCCAATCAAATAGTTTGGACTGGTTTTATGCGTTGACTGAGGTATTTCTTTCTCTGTATTGGTTGAAGCACGCCTCACATTGACATCCAAATAGAATGATACCAGACTTCTCAGGCCATATTTTCCTTTCTTTCTCTTAAAGTCTGTGTATTACTTTATTAGTATCAGAGTAAAATGTGGCCTAAATGTCTGTGAAGGATTTACGCAGAGCCTATGCCATAGCCAATGCAAGTGCGCTTTGCCGTCGTAATCATTAACGCTTGTTTGTTGGTGTTTTCTTTGTGTGCTTCAAAAAATGGTAATTGGAAGTGAGCAAACTTCATGTTGGAACGGGGGCTAATGAGGGTCGAACAACGGTTACTTTTACTGAAATCGCTGCAAGAGAGAGAGAAGACGGCTGAGTAGATGCTGTGTAGGAATCAGAAGTAGAGTGAATCTGCTTCTCTGCTTGTTTGGCCATTGAAAGACGTGGACTAGGAAATACGTTTTCGCTGTGTATCCTTACTTTTCAGTGCTGGATTTGTTTCCTTCTCTGGCTCATGGCTGTATTTGTGAAGGTCTGTTTTAGATCGTCTGTGTCTGGGTACAGACTGATGCATATTTATATTAGCAACTACTGCCAGGTCTGTTTCTGTGTGTTGAACACCGAAGATGCCTTGCACAGACCTGGCACTACTTGCTAACGTGCACAACACTCGACTTGTTAGAACAAGTCAAGGTCATGAGTGCAGCAAGTTAAGGTACAGATCATTTAAAGGTATAAAGTCAAAGATCAGCTACAGTCTCTTTGTGTATACTGTAAATCCTCTAATATTGGCCTGTATTCCATTAGCGGCCGGGCCTCCAACATTGGCCGGTCTCGCTGTCAGCAGAGGTAAATAAAGGCCGGTCTCTAATAGTGGCCGGGGCTATTATTAGAACCAGGGTCAGGGTTTCGGCGGCACGGTGTGGGAGGATCCCCTCAGCGGGACCTCTCCCCGGCGTCGGCCGGCCCCCGCCGGGCGCATTTCCTCCGTGGCGGTGCGCCGTGACCGGCTCTGGGTCGACCTGGAAGTGCTCGGGCCGAAGGTGGCTCACCAGCTCTGGCCGCGAGCTTTACAGCGACCCCCCGCATCTCACCTCGCCGCTTCCCAGGGGTCGTGGAATCAGTGCTCACTGCGCCCTCTCTCCCTGCGGGGAGGGACGGGGCCCCCTCGCTCGCCGCTCATTTGTTGTTAATGTTCTGTATGCATACCAGGTTATGGTAACTGTACGTTTTCAATAAATGAACCTAGTATTTTATAGGTTCAAATAGACACAGAATCTTGTTTTTATTCATTCTACTGGTAGTTCGTTTTGCTCAAATAGAAATTGAGGCCTGCCTCTAATTCTGGCCTCCTTCCAATAAAGGTCTGGACCGTGATGCGCTTGAGTAAAATAAAGGCCCGGGCCTGTATTAGAGGATTTACGGTATGCATGTCTGTTGGGGTATTTTAATGTACACAAAGACACTGTGTCTGGCACCACAGCAGGACCCATATCCATCAGCTCAATCTGGCAAGGCCCATCTGAGGCTGGCAACCCCCTGGCCCGGATCCAGTCATATACGTAACCAGCTGCTTGGTCTGTCTACCAGGTCGTACATGGCTTTAGTGTCTGTCTTGGAACTGGCTTTGACATTTAAATTTATTTCATGAAGGCAAAAAGCGAACAAATGATTTGTGATAATACCGGTGTGAAGCCTTTCAAACGAAATAAGTGCTCTGTTATTCACTCCTCTAGATCGTGCTACAGTTGTGTGGTTTGTTGTAAATGATGTAAAGTAAAGCAGGCAGGCTGATTACAATGAATAAGAACGAGTAAACCTACTTACCGGGTGGTTATAAAGAAACACCAGTTTACTAAGAGATGATGACAGAAGTGCTTCATATAAACCACAAGGAATATGAACTGAAAGTGTTTTGCTGATTGATTTTGACGTTTTGTATCTAAATGCATGCTTGTACAAAAAGGGTGTACTCGGAAAATAAACTGCGTAGCAAGCATGGTGGTACTTTTGGTGTACTTGGTAGTAACAATGGATATTTCCCATGCTACAGTTTAGCTTCAGGCAGTGTGCAAGGCACAGTTTGACATCTTGTTTAGTGCAATAATTTGTATTAGGAAAGGGAAGAAGGAAAGAATGTGCAAACACACGGAGAAATAAACACCAGGAGGAATGAGAATGAATAAGCTTGTTGATATCTTTTGTGATACACAGAATTTGTTTTGGATCTGTGGTTGTATTTTGAAGTAGCTCCTTCTGGGCTGTCTCTGGTTTCAGACACATCACCGTTTGTCTTTGCAGCCTTACATTTCACCTCAATCTGAACACAGACTCTGAGACTCTCCCCCCTGTAGGAAGTCCTAGTCTCATTTTCAAGCTATGATTACCCTGCGTTCTCCCTGACAGAAGTCTCTGTTCTCAGAAACTAACTGTGTGTACCAAGGGAGGTTGCGTCTTATGCCAGTTTAACCTGCAACACAAGGAACAGTGGAAGCTCTTTGACTCACTAACAAATTCTTATCCTCTAATCTTCCACTCATTCTCAAAGCACAGCTGGGAAAGAACTGGCATAATCCCTTATTACAAGCTGAAGTGCTCCCACATAGAGTTTGGACAGAAAAAGCAGTCGTCAGCAGATATTACAGCAACATTAGATGCAATTTTTGTCCTTACTGCAGCATCACGAAGGCGCACGCTGGGGAGAACAGGGTGGAGGTGGTGGTATCAAAGGTGTGGAGAAGGTTTACCATAATTGAAGACCACCGCAGTCCTCACTGACCGACGGGGGTTTCTTATTTTAAGTAAGATCAAATGGGAACTCTGGCTGGAAGGCATTTTCTCCATGTGAGTTCCTCAAAATATGCCGCACCCCCACAAGACTCAGAATAGAACAACTGAACCACACATCCTCCCACAGAGTGTCACAAAATTAGACCATGCGTCTCCTTACTTAGACAGTAACTGCAGACATATTCCTACCTACCTTCTTCCTGTCGCTGTTAGACACATTAGTTACAGTTGATGATTTTGCATTAGTCTTTATTTAGTTGGTGGTTAAGCAAGCTCTTACGTTCATAACCCAGAAATGGTGGAGCTGTGACCATGAGTGTGACCAACATGTAGTATTCTTATTGCCTTTTTGCGCATTTGCTCAGACTCACCAAGGACTCATGCTCTAAATGTTTTATTAAGAGTCGGGTGAATAGACATACTGCCTGTGCTACAGGGTGGCTTTGACAAAGCCTTGACCTGATTTTGAAATCTTTTAACCATAGTATGATGCTGAAATGCCACATCGCACACAAGAATGTAAATTAAATAAATTCCGCCCTTAATGTTGTTTAGATGAGATCTGCAGAGAAGATTTTAACGTTTTTACACCGTTCAAGGAGAACGTTTTTGCTTTTCCCTCTCACTTCTGTTGACAATAATTGCTGCATTTGGCTTATTTGTGAAATTATGACGATTCTTTAGAAGGAATATAGGAGAAAACTATATAAATATCTGTAAGCAATCCTGTTGCAGCAGTCAGTGGTTGTACATCAGTAAATGAACAAATGTCTGCACATCTTGTTCATGGGTAAACAACCGCATTCATAGCACTGTACCATTTTTTTTTTTTTTTTGTGTGCAGAGATCCTAAACAGTAATGGAAAGATTAGAATTCAATTTTAATAATTTGCATTTCCAAACTACTGCTCTTATTGTCTTTTCTAGAAAGCTCTAAAATTAACTTGATTAGCGAGTTTCATTGTGTTTTGAGCAGGCTAGGAGCGCAATGTGTAGGAGACGGTGGGTCAGAGAGGGCAAGTGACTGTGACTGAACGCACACCCCCGCACAGAGCTTTACCTATAGAAGTGCTTTACAGCCTACAGAAAAGCTCTGCCTGTACTCCCTTGTAACTTAACCAAATAGGGATGTCAGCAGACAAATTGGTTAGAAAATAAATACGGCAGTATCTGAATTCCTTCGTAAAATATTAATTTTGTCCAAACATTTAGTGGTGGATTATCTTTTCCGGAAATTATTTGACGACACGAAGTCAGAACATATGAGCAGAGAGAACATGGTGACCGACCAAGCAGATAGTCACCTGTTTCCTGACGTTGGGTTGTCGGTGAGCGTCTTTAGCACTAGTTCAAAAGGCACACAGAACTCTTTTCTCATTTCCCATCTTTGTGTAATCTGAACGACTATACAGATATTTTCAGATCTAGATTTC
Organism: Chelon auratus; assembly: GCA_030220025.1. Lineage (NCBI taxonomy): Eukaryota > Metazoa > Chordata > Actinopteri > Mugiliformes > Mugilidae > Chelon > Chelon auratus. The sequence goes on along the minus strand of JASGAT010393772.1, from coordinate 5,570 downwards.
ATCTAGAAGCAATAAAATGTAGACCAACTGATGAGCGTGATTCAGGAGAGGCGAGCTCTGTGCCATGGTTTTGTTTCTTTTCCTACTTCTCTAGCTAGTTCTTCTTGTCTCCCGGAAACATTACTTCCTTTCACACAGGTGTATGTATCAGTTGGCTGTTATCTATGTATTCACAGCCAACGTGAGGTTGGCCTTCATTGCTGATAGTTCTTGGATGTCACTTTGGTGTGCCCGTACCTAAATAAACATCTAGCTATAACAGATGTTTACACAACAGAGTGTGAAAAATCTTCATACAAGTCTGTAAAAGTATGTATTTTGAAATGTAAAACGTGTAGGAACCGTGTTAGCAGCCCGTCTGCTGCAGCATGCTGTCGGGTTCATCGCTAATTCACATACTGTACTTGGCAACATCCTATTGGTTTATATGTAGGGCGTATAACCATCCATTAGTCCTGTTATCATGGGAGGCTGGGGGTTAACGTGGTCGGGGGCACTGAAGTGGGGATAGATGGAGTGATGGAAGGATGAGGGAGTGTCCGTACTTAATCTGTACCATCATATTAGGAACAGCTGGCTTGATGATTGCTGTCATTGCTGCACATCTCTCACAGCTCAGTCGTAGACACAGTGCAGATGTTTAGTCATTTGTGCTTGACTGTCATTTGTTGTACTTGTCAGAAGTGTATATATAGTTTTTTTTTTCCAGCCGCAGAAGCAGCAGCAGAATTGTGTACTTTTTCTCAAAAGTTTAAATTGAGATGCTGATGGTAGATATTATGTATGAGTCATGACTGATTTTCCATGCCCACTTGCCAACTCTCTGACATTTTCTACCTTAAATAGCAGTAGTGTTGACAGATAGGACGTTAGTGTATAATTTAGGATTACTGGAAGTTGTGCACACCAAAAAAGTTGTCATCTTTTCATGGTGAACATACCTGAGGAAGGAATCGTCCTCAAACAACTGTATCAAACAATTATTGTTATTTAAGGACTGTTGTTTGACTTTACGGGAGTTAATTATAGAATAATTTCTCTGCCAATTATACCAAAGCATTTTTCAGCTTTTGAAAGGCATGCTTACTTCCTGATTTGATTGATGGCAGATGGCAGACCAAGACATGCCAGTAAGGTCGATTAACCATTGAAAGTTGCGCACGAATGTAGAATTCAAGCGCGTAAGCATGTGTTGTGTGTGACTGGTGATGGCCTTTCCCCTAACCTCAGCTGGGTTAGGCTCTAGTCATCCATCAGCTGGGTATAGCCAATGAATTGGGGCATGGACAGCATTTGTTTTGTGTGACTGGTAGGATTTGCATTGAAAATGAGCAATGTCCACAGAGGGTTGAAGATGGTTCAAAGCGTCTTACCTGAAGCAAGTACTTCCGTATTTATCTACTTGTATTTTTTACCATTTAAATTAGCTCTCGTCCCCCAGTACTTTATGTACTTGTTGAATGAACTTCCAGATCACAGTGGTTTGAGTTGAATTCATGTCGTGTGTTGGTTTTATAGAAATTTTCTTTCTAATAAACAAAAATCTGTTGTATTTTTGCTCAGTGTAGCCAAGGTTACTATCAGCTTCTTCATATGCAGCTCAAACTTACGTGAGCCGAAAAGAGATTGACATTTATGCGCGTCAGATCAGTTGGGCCTATTAACAATGTACAGGTTAGAACATGTTGGTGTGTTTGCCCGCTCAACTCCTCCCGCCTTCCTGGGTTGGTGTAATGATTACTAAAAACAAACATGCCCCATGTGACGGCAAGTCAAGCGCTTTCACCTCGAACACAAGGTAACTGTTGGCCAGTCACATTTGTTGTTGTTTTCTTTATATCTGTCCTTCTTCTCATAGTTTAAGGTTAATGTGTGACACAGAAATGTGTGTTATTGACCGACCTGGTGCTGTTACCTTACTGTTATCTTTTCCACAAGATGTCCATATCGTTGGGTAAATATTAGCCTAGCACCTGAGTAGTACGGTGGATGAAGTCAGTGTTAGCCTTGCCTGACAAACTTGGTGCACTGTGTACCGTGAGTGGTGGGAGTTTTAGATTTGAGAATGAATAAAAGGTCAGTCAAAGGGTAGAACGACTACTAGAGGAAGGAAATAGTGCGCGAATTTGGCCTTGGATTATTACTGGATATGTTACATTTACATTGTGCCTTTGCTATACTGCATATCAGAGGGACTACACTGATTTGGTTGCACTGATATACTTGAATGACCTTTTGCTGTTGAAATTACATGTCCCCTCTGAGTGGCACCTTCACCATTTTACTACTTGTCCTCCAAATGCTGATACAGGACTCCTGAAGAATACATTGTGAAAATGTTGTGCTCATTGTGTACATGTTCTGTCTTAATGCATCATACTAAATCCTCCTAAATCTGTTAATCCACAACAACATTACATTCACTGTATATTACGCAACGTTGGCACCCACTGCACTTTTCTGACATTATGTAGGGATCGTCTGTTGGCCGTTACGTGTTACTATGCACCGCTGACAATAACACTCACTCCTTCAGTGCGTTGACTTGCCAGCTGTGTGGAGTTGGGAATGAAGTAGGGCATTGTGCTTCCAATTACCGCTCCGTTTGTGGCACTTTCTCAGTTTAAATTGAGCGCTATCAGCTCCTCCCTGGAGATATACGTCTGAAAAATCTGTACTGCTGTCCCTGTTTTTAAAGAGCATCTCCCATCTTCTCTGCAACACAGCCTGCTTTTCACTCTTTCAGTATTTTTGCTTGGAACGCTTCGGACTGCCACGGTTTTCCGACAGCGCCTTCTGCCTAGTTTTAAGAGATCATAGCCATGCCCTTAATGCACAGGTGTCAAACTTACAGCGCGCGGGCCAAACGCAGCCCACCTGAGGGTCTAATCTGGCCCGCAGCATGAATTTGCAAAGTGCGAAAATTACATAAGGATAGTCTATTAAATGGAAACCTTCTCTTGGTTTGTTCTTCTTTGCATTGAAACGGATGGGGAAAAAAATCTGGAGGTTGTCCTTAGTTGTGGGTCCGGCCTGTTACTGGTCCGGCCTGCTTGAGATCAAATTGAGCTGTATGTGGCCCCCGAACTAAAATGAGTTTGACACCCCCGCCTTAATGGAACCTCCCACAGACTTAAGAAACATGAACCAATTTTTGGTTTTCGATAATACTGTCCACCTGAACATTTACACACACGTGTTAATTGAAATGACTTTACTCTCAGCGATCAATACGTTGCTCTCGGTCAATATTGTTTAGACTCGAGCCTTAATACTCAGGGTGCTAGGGTTGGCTAGCTGGAGAACAGCTTTGTATCCCTCTTCTGGCGCTACGTCGTGTGCATGTGTAATCCTCCATTTAGTCTCCAGCAGCATCACGTACGCATAGCCACACACAATTATTTTTCCTCTTGCGTCATTCAACAAATTTACACACAAATTCCATTGGCATGTCCTTCACTTATGCTTAACTGACAGGCCCACACAAAAAAAACAAACACAATGCAACTGCAAGGAAGCCACACCCATGCTCAGTGTAGTCTGCGTAACAGGCTCATATACTCAGTGTTTTTTCCAACTAATCCTAGCCTGTAGAGCTGAGAGCCAGCTGTGATTGGTTTGTCTGCTCACTTCTTGACCTGAATTAGGCCCTGTACTGTAAGTGGTATTACTACTGTGTGTTGTGTGTCTGTCCCTGCGCAGCATTGCAGCGCATTGTGTTTATTGTTGTGTAATGCTAAAGCTACGAGCTCTTTTCCATGCAGCTTGCACCCCATTCAGGGTTCGGCACTGTACTACACGTGCACGCATGCACTGCAGCAGTAGAATGCTATTTATAGACCCGTACCACAGGGGCAAATAAGGCTTCTTTCTTTTATAATTTACCTTTTCTCGCTTACTTAGTGGCTGTTCATTGCTGCCTCTTTGAAAGAATGAGTAAGACAAAAAGGCAGGAAGAAAAAAAAAATGAAAGAAGAGCTTGCAAGATCTTGAAACGAGAAGGGAGAGGTTGACAGAATGAGTCATACAGGCAGAGTTGACAGCGGATGGAAGCAGGGAGTGGTGTGATGAGTACATAGATGTGAGTGTGCTTTTGAATTTTTTATATCTACATGCATGTACTTGTACAGAGAGGACACACTTTGTTAACGGGCTAAATTCCTCCAGCGCTGCGGTTTGCAATTCCCAGTTTTAGTAATTGTTAAGGTCAAGGTTTCGGCAACTAGTACCAGCATAGACACTTTGACATACTGGAGTTGCCTCACTGTTATCACAGTAGAACAATGTGGGAGAGTTAAGAGATGAATCAGTCTGCGAAAACATCTTATGAATGAGTTTTATGTAACACACTGTTCCTGGATGCAGTAATTGAGGACTTGTAGGCGAGACTGCTCTGAAGGCTGGAAGTCAGAGGGGTCTTGTCTGCTGTATTCGTCCGTGCACTGAGAGGTAACGAATGGGATTATATTGATCTGAGCAGAGCAGTGCGGCTGTCCAGACAGACCCAGGTGGTAACGGCTACGCTCCATTAAACTCTGTGTTTAAACATCAGCTCCGATTTGCTGTGATCAGCTCGTCACCCCTTTGAACAGGCACAATGATTTGTCTGGAAGCAGCTGTGACCCTCTGGATTTGTTAATGACCTGCTATGAATAGTTTGTGAGTTGCCAATGCGTGCGGAGAGGAGCTCGGCAGAGGAGACAGCAAACTTGCACACGGTGTGTGTACACCCGTATGGTCTCCTGTGAGTGTGCGCTCATTTATGTGGGCATGGAGGTCTAAAAATATGACTCATGCACTCGCTCACTGTAAATTAACAATAGCACATTAACAACTCGAAGACGCAGAGGCGCAGCTAGATATTTACGCATCTGCGGTAACCGGATCCTTATGGATATCCAGGGAATGGTGGAAGATACAGCATTTTTTGGGGGACACTTTAGTACATTTCAAGTCAGTAAAACTTAGAAACAAAGGTTCACCTGAAGAAAACCTCTGTTTGAAAATCAAATACAGTAGCTAAGTTATAACTTATGTTCATTTCTTATTTCTTTTCAACTAATTTTATCTTGTTAAATGAACTTAAATTCCTTCACTATTTCAACTACTGCATTCATATCAATTGTCATTTTAATTTGGGAACATTAATCCTTTTAAATTATTTATACTTGGATTTCTTTTCTTGACAACCAAGTTTTGAAGTTTTCCTAAACTTGAGACAGATCCAACGTCTTGGTAGTATTTATTTTAAAATATATTGACAAGATGTACGAAGATGCACTCACTCAATGCCGTTTAGGCTGTTTGGAGAGGAGGACCTTAAAATCTGATCCACCAAAATCAGCCACTTTGGAACGCGTTCCTGGTTGGAAAACCGGTTCTAAAATCCTCCCAGCCATTACGTTATGGTGCCAGTGTTTTTGCTGACGTTGTAATACCGTTGTAATAATCCTCTTTTGTAGGGCCTTGTTTCAAAAGTATTGCCATTTTATGGTAATAGTTCTGTCTTATTAAAAAAAAAATGGTGGCAGCCTCTGCACCGATCAGGCGTAACATTATGACCACCTTCC
>JASGAT010393771.1:0-12334 GCA_030220025.1 Chelon auratus | reverse complement strand
TGTATGTTGGGACTGTTTTTTTCAGACTTGCGTCTTAGCCCTGGTATGGCCTGCCTTCTTGAATGGTGACATTTGTGAACAAACTGAATCTATTCACTCTTTAAAATGTCAGATGGCAATCAAATCACGTTTGCAAGCTGTCTTTTTTTCTTTCTTTTTAATTTTTTATTTTTACCTGCGCAAAAGGTGTAACGAATTTCTCACCCAATAAATAAAGCATCTGTCTATCTAGAATCTATATTTCATCTGAGACTCAGACATCACACCTAGAGAGTATATACTGATGTGTTGGTGGGATGTCTAAGGGTGTCTTATTTCAAGAATGAAATGAGTTACCCCCAGGCATCTTAAAAATAACTAAATATCAAAGACGATCCAGTCTATTGAATGGCTCTTTGAAAGGAACGGATCCACAAGATACAGCTCCCTTCGAAGAGCCTAAAATTCCATCTCTACTGTCTTCCTGACCTCCCTTGAAAAAGTACCGTGTAGGAGCTCTAAGGGTCAGAGCACTGGCCAGGGAAATTGTGCCAAATTTCAATCTGAGCAAGTTTTGAAATTTGGAATAAAATATAGCATTAATAGACAGAAGCAAATAAAAGATATGATGACGGAACGATTGAGCAAACTCGATTTTAGAAGAGGCAGACTCGAGGTGGTTGTTATGCTCGAGGACTGTGTAGTGCAGAGATAAAAAGTATTGACTACTTCAAGAAATCAAACTGCACCCGTGGTGAATGGTATGGGTTTTTCATGGTTAATTATTGCAATGATTATGGAGGTAAATAGTGAAAAAAACAATCCATTCATGTTTATATTTCAGTTTTAACAGTGTATAAATGTGTTCTAGAATTGAATCTGCATATACTTCAGTAATAAAACTTAACAGTAGAATATTGTTTAGTTTTACAGTTGAAAGGAAAACTGTGATGCGCAGGATTAATGCCGTCCAGTAATCCGATGTCTTTTGTAAAAAAGAACAGAATGAGAAGTGATAACCAACCCCCTGCTGTGTGTGGTTGTTCTGCAGCAGACTGGCGTCCGTATGTGTGCAATTTTAACGAAGGTAAGCCCAGTGGACAGATTTATCAACATACTGTTTGTGTCCTGCTGCCTTCAGACGGCTGCAGGGAATTAATGAAGTGAAGAAGAAGCTTTTTCATACAGTATAAAGATAAATATAAAGATACTGACAGAATTTTTATGTTACTTTTGTCCCATTTGTGTTTGAGCAGACTATGTTAAAACTGATAATCACCACCTCGATTGTTAGTTTTCCTACCCATGTTCTCTACTCATGTTCTCTACTCATGTTCCAAATCTTGGTCTTGTTGCTAAAACTATTCCTGAATATTTTTTGCATTGTAGCACAAAGATTGAACGCATCAGGCAAAGGTTAACTGAGGACGTCTGGAGATACAAACATTTGTATGACTCGTCTTTGCTGAAATTCCGGCCAAAGATCCTGTCACCATTGTTGAAAGTGAAGCAGGAAGTAGAAACAAAATTAACCCGACTGACAAAAAAGACACAGCCCCGACCAGCGTTTTGGTGGCGTTTTTACAGATCGAGCCAGACTGATGAGCACACGAGCATAAATGGCTTCCACCGGCGCAGATGCTTGTCCTGCAATACTCTTAAAGAGCCTTAACAATCATATGAACGCAGAATGCAAAGTTTCCCACCAGGACCTTGCCCAGAACATCGCACTGCCTCCAGCAATGTGTCCATTTCCTTTAGTGGATTGTTCTGCTTCCTCAGGTAAACTATATCTGGTCATCCAAATTATGTTAAAAACAAAATGTGATCCGTCAGACCATCTTCCTTTGCTACATGGTCATGTTCTGACACTCATGGATAGGGGTCAGGGTGACGGAAAAATCTGAAGGCACACCCCAGACCACTTGGTGGCGATGAGTGAGCATATAAATTGGCTCTTGTCTCTCTTGATTAGTAGTGAAAGAGTCGGTTAAGTTTCGTTTCTCTGCCGGCCGAGTGAGTGGCTGCTGACTCTCGGTTAAGCAGGGATCCACGAGTGGTGGTTATGAGTCGGTTAAGTTTTGTTTCTCTGCGTATTGTGCGTAAGTGAGTCAGGGTCTTAGTTTGCTAGTGGTCAAGTCAGGTAGTACTGATTATATATCAATCAAACGTGGTACGACTCAACTGAGCCGGTTAAATAGACTCTAGACTCATGATTCTTGAGTCGTTTTTGATATGAGCCGGATCCTTTTTTCCACCGCTACTGAATATTAGTTAAAAATCAATGAAAATTAAATGCTATTGAATATGTTATTATCATTTAAAACTTTTTTTAAAAAAATGATGGGTAAAAATAGATTATGACAGGATTTTTATGACCCTGTCAGGCAAAATGACAGGCAACGAAAAAATCTAGCATAACCTCTGGTCTGACCAGTCCGATGCAAAGCATTAAGTATCAATGAGCGCTCCCATGACCCTGTTGTTGGGTCAGTAGCTGTCACGTAAAGAAAAATAATTAAAATATGTATTCAATTAAATTTTCCAGACAAGCCATGGACATGATCTGAAGTGCAGGGGAGCAAGAGGAGTGACACTGTAGCTCATACCCTAACATGTATGACATCATTGGTATCTTATCCAACAAGGAACCCCCATTGCACCCATTCTATGAAATGCTAAAATTATTGCAAAACTAGAAACCACTGCAAAATCAAAACTCCGTATTTGAATCCACTCAGTAAATTAGTGTTATTAACTGAAAACTCAAGCCATATTAGTGGTTAACAGATCATTTAAGGACAAAGGAATGAGGACATATGCATGGATATTTTCACCAGACACCAGTTCCCAAGTATCTGGTGAAATGATTTAAAAGGACCCTTAATGTCGGTTAAGGGTTCCTTTAAATCATCATACCAGATACTTGGGATCCCACAAGATCCTTAACATTAAAGGCTCACAACAGAGAGCCATGTAGGCTAGCAGGGTGCCTACAGAACCTTCTTTTCCGTCAGACTCCCTAGCAGGTTCAACCATCCATGAGCAACACTTTTTGACAGTTTCTCATTTGCAAGCAAACAAATCCATGCAGTGTCAAAGTCGTGACCAGAAATTTGAGTCATGCGTGACGTGAGCCCAGACCTAATAAGGGCCACTGCTTTTCTCTGAACCTACCTGATTTGCATCATTAACAGTAAACTAGCATTGCTTGAGGAATGATTTTTGTATGCCTTAGCCACAAGCTGCTGGATTTCCTGATCCCCGTATTGATTTATGTCTCGGGGTGAGCAGGTTAATTAAATGTGAATAGCGTGGCAGCAACATTATATTGAGCACACAGTAAAGGCAAGTGGAGTGACTGTTTGAGTTGCTACAACAGCAATCAATGCAAAATAACGAGGGAGTAACTGTCAACGTGCTGCAAATGGATGGGGTGGAGTGTGATGTGCAGACGAATTAAGCAGCTGGTATAAGACACTTGGGCTGAGTTTGAGGTTTAGTTGTGCATTGGTAATGAGTTGCTGGATTAACTGAATGAGCTTCTCTGACACTTCCAGGTTACCTGTGGAAAAACGTCAACATGCATCACAAGGATTATCAGGGACATAATAACAAATGAATGAGAAAACAAAAGCCTCTCTGTGTGTCTTACATTCCATTGTCATTTATGTATTCAGAAAGAACAATCCAGACGTCGACAAGATTTTGAACTCCATTTAAATTCAAAAAGAAGAAAGATGGTTTCCGAACCATTCTGACAAATTACACTTTTTATTTGCCCCCTGGATGGGTTTTATTACTGTGTCAGCAGCTCACTGAGTTTCCTCAAATCTGTCTCTCAGTGGGTCAGGAAGTGTGAAATCCGTGTTAACACGTTTTTGAAAATTCATCTGGCAGCGACTAAAATAAGAATGAGAGTGCTCGTGTCAGAGATGGTGAGATGGTGATTTATTTATCCACAGGAGAAGACAAAAAATAAAATATTTGATTCAATCAGTGTGATTATGACTGATCTTTTTCTTTTATATCACATATGGCTACTGACACTGGCACTGTTCTTAACTGATAACTGAGTTAGCTTGAGCTGACTGTTGAGGGTTTAGCAAAAGCTTGTTCAGTACAGTTAAAGACGTCTGGACTGTAGATCTGGAGCTATTGCCAGAGTGACTTTTTTATTGCTAGTATTTTAATGACAGTTTATAGTGAACTGCTCATTCCCTTAAGGACAGGTGTTGCATATACAAGACATGGCCTCCACCGTGTGACTATTAAAGAGAAAGATTTGTCAAGTCAGTGTTATAGCTTCTTGGGAAACAGCTAATAGGCTTAGATTAACTCATCATACAGATACCTGCTCCATCTTCCACCACTGGGGAGAACCTCATCGACCTTGGACCCAACATCACATTACTGTACTGTACTGTAGTATATCAGATTAGGCGTGGTACAGATGCAAAGACAAGCCTGTAGAAGTGTTTTGAGGCAGTTCACTGTGACATCATCATCAGCATTTCCAGCGTTAAGCACTTCTCCTCGGGGAATGCAAACACTTTCAGTTTCCACCAGAGGGACCAAGATCTAAATTAAGTTCTTGGAAAATAATTTTGCTCCCTAAACATAAAATCCCAGCTTGGTGGCTCCAGCTTCAAAAGTCGAAGTCTGTTGGGGTTTCATGGTCACACTATGCAATAGTTCATAAAATCTGTATTTTTACTTTCAGTCTAGCACTTCTGTCAGTTTTATACCCTTTTCTGCAACAGCTTGTCCAACAATTAATGACCCAGATGCGCAAAGCACTAAATCAGAAACAGCAGAGCTTCGTTCTCCTTTACGGTTACTGTTGGTGCAGTGTTGCATTGATTGCTGTCTGCCATATGATTCATTGCATAGTTTCTGCCACCTACTGGACTGGAGTGGGGGTTAGTTGTTGTATAGTTGCATGCACCTATTGTTTTTTCATTTATCAGCAGCCTAATCTTTACTTGAGACAGAGGCAGAAATACAGACAACCTATGACCATTCTTGATTCTTTGAAAGAGCTCCCAGGATTAAAACATCCAGGTGGAAATGTGCCTGTGGTTAAAAGACTACTCCTGATTTAGCATTGCACGCTATACTGTATTGCTGGGCTTACTATGGACAGCTTGGAGAAAGCATGATCCAGCAGAACGAGCAATAACAGCCGTTTTTTATGGATTCTGGTGCTAAATCTAGGGCCTACATTAACCCCAATGACTGCTGACTGTTATACTAGCAGCAGCTAGACTGCAACATTTGGCATAAAACAGATGAGCAGATTCTGCAATCCCACATGTTTTCCTGTTTCAAACTGAAGGTCCAACCAACTCTGACTTGCATCACTGCAACGGTTAACATCCCAATTAATACTGACTGGAGAGGAAAATCATGCATCTTTACAAGCAATATCAAGTTTGTGAAGGAATAGCTGAACTGGTAAATGAGGGTGGAACTGAGCTGAAACTAAATCACTTGGACAGGAGCTGAATTAAATTCTTAAAAGTCCATGGAAAGATTGTAAACATTATTGTTGGTTCTAACTGCCACCAACAACTGGACACTTAAATCATGTGCACTGATGAATTTTGGGATTTGTTAGATCACACAAGAACCCATCCTGGCACGATACAAGTTTTGCATATGTGGCTGAACAACACTCATTCTGACAACTCAGCATCCACTGGGTGTGTTTAAGACATCTGGATGAGTGATCTGCAGTTGATCCAGTTACCTGCCAAGTATTTGCCCTTCTCCACATTGTTTCCAAGGACAAATTCTCAAATGCTCCTGTGCAACAAACCATCCAGTGCATCAGGTTAGCTCTAAACAATGAAACAAACAAGGAGGAAATGGCTAGCACGCTGCAGGGCTCCAATTTCTCTTGTTTACTGCATCAAAATACTGGTGACATTTCAAGCACCACTGCTCTTCGTCAGACAGCGGGTGAATAATTTTCGTAAAGTAAGTGAAAATTGGAGCCCTGCAGTGTGCGAGCCGTTTGTTCATGTGTTGTTTCACAATTTGCTCGAGTTCGGCCTTGCACCTTCCCTTTTTCGCTTCTTTGGCATCTGTGTATTTTCTCATCATGCCACTCTGAATGCACTGAATAACATCATTGAAGATTAATTAATGAAAGTTAGCTGTACAAAGAACCCATTTAACAGGTTTTCCTGGATAAGTTAGGTATGATTTAGGGAACATGGAGTTGATATCCATCGCCTGTTTCATTACCAACCTGTGTTGATGTGTTTCTGAAAGTTGGTTCTGAAAAGAAGGAGCTTGCATCAACAAAATTCCCCTACATTCTCTCACCAGTGGTTGCATTAAGTGTGAATGCAGCATATCAAAAATGTAGCATAAAAGCTCAGTGTTGCCAAGAGACAAGTCAGCTAACATAGTTGCCGTCTGATCTAGTGCATCTTCCTCACTAGGTAGGAAGGAAGAGGGGAGAGATAACACTGTCATGGCATGTTTTATATTTTAAATCATCTCAGCTGCAGTGTGCACTCTGGTGCAAAGTCGGTGAGCAGAAACCTCAGGGTGATTTTTAACAGTGACTTGACTTTTGAAGAGCGAGTGAAGAGGCAGGAGTGGAGTTCTGCTTTCTGCAGTTAGAAGCAAATCAAAAATCAAGTTGTGGTTTATTTTTTTTTCTTCCCCCCACTCTATCTGGCCCTCCTTTTTCTCATCTGCTACTTCGGCCTCAGTCAGCCACTTCAAAATGTCTGGCTTCAGCGGTATCAGCTTATTTATACGAAAGCACGGTGAACACATCACGCCTTCACCATTTAGAAGATATTAGTTTAAGATCCTCATTGATCCTTAGAAAAAGCAGATCAATGACTTACTTCCAACTGCGTTCCTTGTTGCACCGATCAGCCACAACATTAAAACCACAGAGAGGAGAAGTAAATAACATTGACCATCTTGTGACAATTCGATGTTCTGCTGGGAAACTTTTGGACCTGGCATTAATGTGGATGTTACTTAGACATGTACCACCCACCTAGACCAGACCAGGCACCCCCACCCCATAGCAATGACACTCCTGTCGACTCCATGTAATCCTGTAATAAAATCCAAATAGCGTGTTACCATCCTCATATAGGTGACACCTGGCTACATTCCTGAATAATGTTGATCCAACTCTAATCCAATACTGAACTATACAAAACAGTAACCACTCATTCATTACTGATTCATCCAAGTGGCAGTTCTTCAATATCTTTACAATTATTTCCTGTACAGAAAACCAGAATTTTAGTTCTAGAATTAAATTTGTGTAACATTATGTAGAGATTGTGAAGATTCGGCTGCTATAGATGCAATGAATAGAATATGTACAAACAGCTCATGCACTGCATACTTCTTATCTGCTGCAGATATGCATAGCCTGTATAAAAACAGGCTGCAACTCGGCACCATCAATAGCCTTTAATAGTACTGCACTGCATGCTGTAAGGTGGGATAGAGTAGCTGGGTTAAAAAAAACAATGCAGTACTTCTCTGAAGCCTTCTCCGTGCACTGCAGCTAAAGGTCTGATAACTTCATCTAATAACTTAGCGTTAGCAGATGGATTTTCAGATGAGTGTGCATTGCAGTAGTACTTTTGTTGTTTCAGGCTAGGCCTATAGCAGCATAACTAACTGTAAGCTTGATCAAAAAGGAAAGTCTTAAGCCTGACTTTAAAAGTAGAGAGGGCGTCTGCCTCCCGAACCCAAACTGGGAGCTGGTTCCACAGGAGAGGAGCCTGATAGCTGAAAGGTCTACCTCCCATTTGACTTTTTGAAATTCTAGCAACCACAAGTAGGCCTGCACTTATTGTTCATAGTTATTGTCAATTCCTCCTGACGCCCGGTACTCAAACTGACGGGTGATGTCCTTCACTGTTTATTTTGCTGTTTATTTTCCTGACCAAAGGAATCTTTCCTCCCCCTTCCCATCCACTGGTCCTTCATTATTATCTTGCTTTGTTCATGTTGGATGAGTTCGTAGTTCTGTGTTCTGCGTTTTCTTTTCACCCCAGGATGTGGTGTCTCTGTATTGTCTTCCTTAACGCAAATACCACTAATAGTTATTTTTTAAAACATGCAGCATCTTGCATGTTAATAAATAATGGTGTAACTAGTGTGCTTTTCCTGAACCGTAGACACTCCACTGCTCATTACATTTCACACACAAACACACGTTTGTTTTAGTTAGGCTTCCATGCAGCGCAGGAACCTTATGAACACAACAAACCAAGCGCTTCTTGGGTCTGAAACAACAATGGCGGTGATCCATTGTCTTCAAATTGAGACAGCAGCTCTTTCTTCCAAGCTCAACTTCCACACATAACTTGAAACCTTGCTGTATTTGCATCTGGAGCACACAACTGAGATCTAATCAAAAATGGACATTCAGGACGCATTCATATGGAAAACTGTCTGTGCAATGCTACTCACATGCATTTTTCATTTGTGTCGCGTGAGGCCTCATCACTGACTGCCACTGGAATGACATGACCCCTACCCGCAGGTGAAGGCTAACCATCTTGATCGCCCCCTGGTGGCTGGCTGTAGTATAGGTAATGAATGTGACTTGTTAGCTGGACACGACAACGTGCAGTTTAAGGTTAACTGAAAAGGAAATCGTTATCTTCTTTAGCTAGCAATTTTTTTATTTCAGAAAATGATAAGGTCAAAATCTGATTTTTATCTAAATAAAAGAAGAACACTATTCTAGTGTTCTTGGATTTAAATAAGCGAGTGTTGTAGTACAGCCATTAGTTTAAGATCACTGACTGAACTTGCGAGAAAGATTTTAAGACTGCAGTGTAACCTGAATTTGCTCTCTGGGTATTATACTATAAGAGCAAAAGGTTCAGCTTTCCTCAGCGTGCAGGACTGACATGTTGAATGAGTCCTCTTTTGATGTTGCTTTCTACACAGCAGTAGCTCAAACAGAGATGTTAAAATGGACTTTGTGCATCACTGTTGAGTAAAGAAGCACACAACTGTGCATTTCCTAAAGTAAAGGCTGGTAGTCATTTAACAGCCAGGTCTTCCATAATGGTTATGTAACAATCTGGAGAAATAGGACCGGAGTACAGAAAGCAGAAGGCAGACGATCTTGCCCTGAGTGTTGATCTGCAAGAGGTATATATTTGAAGTGAGGAGCGTAGTCGGCTGATTGGACACAGGTGGTGTAGAAAGCTGGAAGTAACATTAAAACGGAGTAACTGAAAAGCATGGAGACAGCATGTTCTATCTATTGATACCAAAACTACAAAACAAAGACAAGTCAGGAGCATACAAATACAAGACAAAGACAGGCAGTGACTGGTGGACCTGAAGCCACAATTCACTCTAGTATTTTCTTTTGGAGCACACACATGACATTTCTAACTTCAACCAGTAAGATGTTGCAGATATATATATAATGAAATATCTAGGCCATCTGTGCTTTCATTGCCCCCAGTCTCGGGATTGGTGCATGTAATCGTGTGCCTGTGGCCTATTTTGCCATCATATGTAGACAAAGTCCAATTTCTGCCTGTTGTTTCAAAGATTTCTGCTCGTAGAACAGTTGGATGCCTCTGGCTTTGATGCTGAGGTTTGACACTGAGAGACGAAACATCCAAAAACCCGATGATTACTGTGGCAGGTTCACGCGGCTGAAAATATTTCTCCGCAGATGCTGGAAATATCTCAACGTGACATCACAACATCTGTTTAGCCAGTTATCTATGAGAATAGGAAAAAATAAAAATAAAAATCAGACAACAAAACAGAAGCAGGAAATGTGAGCTACATAATTGGTTTTGAATTTTCTTTTGAAGCACAGCTGTCTCTGGCCCTGAGCTGTACTGCAGATATCTCTATAAATTAAGGAGGCAGGCGACCTTGTGTCATCACCAAAACTAAAGAAAACAAAACTAAAACTTTTTCATAAAGTGTTTTTTATTAAGCGACAAAGAAAACAATGGGTGTTATATCTTAACTCTTTTCATTTTATGGTTTAACTTACATTTCTTATGGCCTACTCCTTTGCCATTTTGGATGCTTACAGGAATGTTGCATGAATCTTACGTGCACACAAATTTCATCTTAAATTGTTAACATACCAACTAAGAACTTTCATGGCATTCATGGCAGCTTTGACACTAGCCAACCGTAATTAAAACAGAAGAAGAAGAAGAGGTTTTGACACTACAGGGACATAGCTTTGGTTCATGGCGGACCTGGCTTGGCTGGAACCCAATCTGATCATTTAAAAAAATGCCTAGCTCGGCTCAGGTATTGATCGGGGCAGCCCGGTCTACAAGTGCAAGTAGATTAGGATGTAAACAAGCACAAAAACTAACTCAAAATCCTTAGTGTTAAATAATAAATGTGCCATGTAGTAATGTCTGGATGGTCCACTTGATCACGCCTATAAGCCAATAACACATTCAGTGACACCTAACATTCTCAAGCTGTTAAACAACAAATGCCATATGTGTTTTAACTTAACTGTTTTTTTTTTTTACTTCAGCTTCTGCAGCTGGAAGAAATAAGTCAGGACAAGGTTAATGAATGCCACAGAGCAGAGATTAAAATAGGTGGTGAGACCTCTACAAACCCTTCAGCACAGCAGAATGTTCACGGCTTGATCGTTAATTATCCTGGTTTCTGTTTGTATCACTGTCATTCTTGCTAACTAATTGGTCCCAAAATAATTACAACGACCAAACAGGGTTATTAACAAAAGATTAGAAGATGCTAGAAAATTTGTAGTTATCAAGCTCAGTGACATTTAAAATAAGTTCTGATAAAGTATTTGAACTGAATTTAGCAAACGCTTGCTTTACCAGTGTTATTTTGCATGGCACGCAATGCGGTCACTGCGCATGTCGCTTACTTCATTATGTCTGAAATCCAGTAATTTAGGACTCAAGGTTAAACTTAGTTCCGTCCATATTTCTGCCTGAGTTCACACAGATCACAGTTTACAGTGGATTTATACAATATACTTTTGAGTCTTGATTATTCAGTTACACTTCCACTAAGAAGGGAAATGACAATGGATTAGAGGGAAGGCAGAGAAAACTATTTTTCAGTGCTAAAACTGATGCCACAATTACATTATTACTATAGTCACCAGACCGCCCGTAAAACTCCTTAAGCATTACCACTACAATAAGACGAATAAAAAGAGGAATGCTGTCATTATCATCACGTATGCCGCTGCAGTCCTCACACCAGTATATCCGGCTCATGGGCTCTGACAGATCAATGGGTATCTGAGTCTGTGAAATTCAAGCACTGTTTCACCATTGCCCTGAGCTGTGTGCGATAAAAGACAGCAAGCCAGACGTTGACGGATACAGATTTTGAAAAGGGGTTTTTATCTCAAAGCCATTATGTTTCTCTGTGCATATATGACATGCAAAAGACTAGTGGATGTTCCATTTGAAGCCGGATGTGTGTGATCACGGTAAACTTTGCTCGCGAAGGATATCTTGCTGCTGCTTAGGAGCAGTGCATACCTCTTGCCAAGGAATACAGCGCTGTCATATGTAACCCCCAGTAGACCTGAGTGCTCTCTGATGTTAGGAATGACAGATTCAGTAATCATAAACTAGGGTCTACAACATCATAGTACATTTAACAGAGGGAGGGACTGTGCATCATGCTGAGGATATCTTTGCAATTAACAATTTAGCAAACTGTAACAATTCAAATAAAGACAATGTGTTAAAAGTAACCCTCACAAGCTTCACAGCCCTCTGGAAATGTCAAAGTTTGAGTGTGCTCTCTTCAGACTCTCCATTATATTACCTTCTTATGGAGGTGCTCTCACTGCAGAATAAAAACAAGCCATTGGACCGAAATTCACAAAACATACACTTCTCAGTCCACTCACTGTTAGATTGCCTGTTTTGATTACCATCCTTTTCAAGAGTGCCCGACTCTGGTTACTTTGGTAGGAAACCCAGCCATCCGGGGAAGTGGAAGACCACAAGCTTGCCCTTGCTCTCAACAACATGACAACGGCTAACAAGCTGTTAGGCCATATGCTGGAACATTGATTCTTACAAACATGTTATCTGGCAAATACCTAGGCAAAAACTGTTGCTTTTAGCCGAAAGCATTGAACAGTTTGGCTAAAGCAATGTAGCCGTATTAAACGCATTTACACACTAAATGAGTGTAAGCATGTTCAGTTCTAAATTACAAGGATTTTATTTCGCGGGAGACAGAAGTTGTTGTGATTTCTGAGAAGATGTGGGTTTTTAGCATGCTGTCCTAATTTCCTTTCAGAGCTCATTTTGTACCTTCATACTTCATAAAATATGGCCTATGGAAAGAA